>LBNU01001701.1:77503-99683 GCA_014162995.1 Artemisia annua | reverse complement strand
GGTCTTGCTGCTGAAGCTCCACCCTCTCCACCACCTGCTGATGGTGGTATTTAATTATCTGCTGGTCTAGCTGCTGATGGTATTCCATTAGTTGCCACTGATGAGGGTCCTTCCAATACTGCTGAGGCATCTACTGACCAACCATCACCACCTATCTCTATTGTTCCTGATGAGCAAGTTCCTGAGGTTGGAGAGACCTTACAGTCTTCTGGTATTCAAATGCCTTTACCTCGTGAACCAGAGATTACTAGACTGTCCACACCAAGTCCTGATAGAAATATTTTTGATGAACTTCCTATCTTTGAGCCACTTTCTCCTGAAAGGCCCAATGAAGCTCCCAATACCACTGAGCAATCTGTTGGTGGAGCTGAGGACCCCATTACTCTCACAACTGTTTGTGAAATTCTTAACAGGACTAACAAGGAAGTTGCTGACTTGAGAAAGGAACTCAATGATACTAAATCATCAATGGGGGCTGAGATAGAAAGTCTAAAACTCAAAGTTCAGGGTTTGGAAGCAGAGCATGGGGAGAAGAGAAAGAGAAGATTGGTGATTGATTCAGATGAAGAACCAGAGGAATCAACATTGGACCCTCTTGAGGTCCTAGCTGATGTGGCTCAAAAGGCTGCTGCTTCTTCTCCCAAAGCAAGATTACAGTGGACAACTATTCAGTTCAGCAGAAAGAGACGAAGATTGTATCTAGCTGAGGCATCTAAAGTTGCTGCTGCCCAAGTTTCTGCCGATGAGGAAATGATGACTGTTTCTGCTGCCCAAGTTGCTGCTGCCCAAGTTCCTACATCTTTAGCAGGACCTTCAGTGGTATTTGTTGCTGGAAGAACTCATGTATTGGAATTTGATTCTGCTGGTGCTATTCCTGCTGAGAAAGATTCTACTTCATTTTCTCCTGCTGCATCTGCTGAGGATATATCATTTATGGATCTTTCTCATGATGATATGTTCACTGAGCCATCTACAAGTGTTCCTAATGTAGATCTTACTGACAAGGGCAAAGCACCTCTAGCTGAAGATGTTATTGATCTTGACTCTATGACTGCCACTGACATTAATGAGCAGGCAAGAAGGCTTAAAGAGTATGAAGATATGATGAGAAGCAAAGCACTTCAAGAAAAGCTTTCAGAACAGTTCACTTCCAATCTAACTCCTGCAAGACAAAGAGAATTGGATGCTCAATCCATTCATTTTACTGATGAGCTGTGGGACACCTATACTATGCAAGCTGCATCAAATTCCAACCTTGCTCAGAGTATACTAGGAGTTGATTTTGACAGTGATAATTTTCCTGCTCAAATGGTGGCACTTGGAGAACAAAAGAAAAAGGCTGCAGCTGAGAAGAGGAAAGCTATTGCAGCACAAAAGCAAAAGGAGAAGAGAGAAAAACCAAAGACTGCAGCTGAAGAAAGGAAATACATGAGGGAAGTAGTCTACATGCAGAGTACATCCATTTATCAGTCTGGTTTGACAAGGAAGCAAGTTAGAAATTTGTCTGACTCTGAGTTGGTAAGGCTTTACAATGTGGTAATGAGAAATATTAAACCAATTAAGAGGACTGCTGATGTTTTGGATACTCCTGCTGCAAAAAGATGCAAAACTGCTGAGGGTGTGGTTGAATCTACTGAAGGTATACATATAGATGTTCGATCTACTGAACCTTCACCATCTACTGACATACAGGATAAGTCTTTCATTTCTCCTGATGAGGGCTTGGCTAGTCAATCCTCAGCAATACCTGTTTCTACTGATGTTTCTCTGGTGATTGTTCCTCCTGAAGTTTCTTCTGATCCTGCTGATCCTCTTCCATCCAGTCCTATGAAGGAAAGTACTGTTGCTGTTTCTTCTCATGTATCTGCTGCTCCTAAAAGATCTTTTCTTTTCCACGATAGAGAAATGTTGACAAGAAAGGCAGAACAAGATGCTGCTAAGGCTAAGCAGGCTAGGGAAGCAATGGATAAGTTGTATAATGTAGGTATCTCAGTTCCTTCTGATGCTACAACTTCTGTTGCTGCTGACAGTGTCTATGATGCTACTGCTTCAGTGAATCCTTCTATCTCTATGGGAATCTATGTACCTGGTAGAAGAAAGAAAAGAATGTCTCACACGAGACATGTTAACTTGAGGAGATCTATGAGGCTTTCCAGGAAGAAAACTGCTAAGAAGGAAAGGACATCCAAACGGGTAGCTCTTCAGGCTGACAATGCTACATTTATCAAGCAAGGTTCTACTGCAGTGTTTCCAGAAGTGTCTTATAGTGTGTTGACAGATTGGAAGGTCACTGATGGTCAGTTGAACACAATCTCAAGGATGGATGGTTCTTCAATGGAGTTTATTTTCTTGAAAGATATTCTTCATTTGGTGGATAGAACAGATCTACAAACTCTTTACACCTTTGTGTCATATTACTATTCCAAACATAAGCCACAAGGTTCAGGGTTGTACCTCTTGGGAGATCTGCAGGTGTTGATGGATTCTCATACTTCAAAGGGTACAGGGTATTCTATTTGGAAGGAATCTGAGCTTTGGAAGGTTGACACCTGGAGGTTCTATCCTTATCCTAGTGTCCATGTGGTGGAGACTAAGTGTGGGATGAGAGTGTGTATGTTCTCTGATCAGCAGTATCCAATGTCTGCTAAGCTGCTGAAAAGATTATTGAGGAAGAAGTTGGAGATTCCTCCTAATCCAGTTGCTAATGATCTCACACATGCTGAGCAGTTGGTAGGATTGATCAAGTCTCAGCTTCTTCAACAGAAGTCTTCTACTTGATCTGGTATATCTTGTTGTATATTGTGTTTATTTTTTTTTTTTTTGTAAAAAAAAAAGTACTAACTATTTGCAGATTTGTTGTATAGTAGCTCTGTTGATGGTTATCAACTCACCAGATGTGACTTGTGTCCATCAAAGAGTTGGCTAGTCCAAAGGGTACAGCTTTGGTAAAGACTAATCAAATCTGTTGATGGCTGTAATGGTTTCACAAAAATCATAGGGTACTCAACTCACCCATGCTTACTTGCTGAGAGTTGAAATGGTCATCAATTCACCATGGATCTTATTCAATGAAAATCCTAAGAGTTGACTAGCCCATGAGTATATGGCTTATGGTAAAGGCTCTGGAAATCTATATTGGTTTTCAATTCACCAAGGATGTTTCCTTTAAGAATTGGCTAGTCCTGAGCAAACGGCTACAGGTAAAGACAACTCAAATCCGTTTATAGTTGATGATTTACTAAAAATCATATGGTTATCAGTGTACCATAGTTTTCGAACTTAAACATTTGGCTACTCCAGTAGTAATGGCTATTGGTAAAGAGACATCAAATCCATTATTTTCAATGATTCACCTCTCACAGGAGTTAATACACCTGGATGTGATGAGGATAGTATGAAACTAATCGGTTTTGATGTATCAATTGTCATATGTTGCTGCAAAGATATTGTGTTTCAAGCTTATTCATCATAGAGATGTTATCTTTTTTATTCTTTGCTGCTGATGTTTGAAGACAATCCTCTAGTGTGCTGTGTTTAACGATCTATCAAGAAATCTTGAACTTAACCCAGGTCAAATTCAAGATTAGGGGAGGATTGTTGGGAATTCTGCTGAGTGTGAATTCCACTGATGGTTACTGCTGAAGGGAATCTGCATAAGACCAGATTCTGCTGATGAAGTATTACTGCTGAAGACATAGTTCAGCATGTTTAGTTTCTGCGGACTTAGTAAAACCGCGTATTATGTAATGTAGTTAGGATATGCATGAGTTATATTAGGAAAAGATAATGCATATTATTTAGAGTTTATAGAAGATACGTTTCTTGGGAAATGGTTTAGGTTAGGGTTCCTTGTCTATAAAAGGAACACAAGTTTATGTTTGATGTAACGAACGAGTTTACAAGTTTTGAATATATAATCCATAGAGGATTAAGCGTTCTTAGTATTTATTGTTTATGCTTGTATTTGTTTTCCGCATTAGAGTACAAGCTTTGGAGATTCTCTATTAGAGTGTTTGTGATTACATAGACACTGCTAACATCAACGAGAGCTACAAGATCTATCAAGGTTAAATAGATTCAACATAACTTACTCGAATAAGTCTTTTCATTTGTTGGTATAGCATTTGTAATATCCGGTGTGTCAAGGTTATTATCTGAAGATCCAACACCAGTATTTTTCCGACCACGACCTCGACCTGGACGTGTTTTTGGCTGACTTTGATCGGAGGAGTTTGTTGTCAAAGGAGTACTACGTGGACGGCCACGTCCTCTATGAGTTACTACTGAATTGGAAGCTTCCGGTGTAATAGTTACACTTGTTTGTTGTGAAACAAATGGTGTAGTAACATGGAACGTGGAGATACTTTCGTTTATCATGGATGTTGTGCCTAAAAAAATCATAGATTTATATAGTTGAGTATGTAAAGCATAATTATATGCAGAAATATATAGCATGATATACTTACTGGATCTAATATCCGCAAGAGAAGCTCTTTTTCCAACGGTAGTAAGATGCTTGTTAGAAACATCTGAACTTTTGGCATCATTAAACTTATTCTTTAACGGATTTGCATTTTCGTTATTTTGATTATGAAAATTATACTTTCTTTTATTTGATGATACCAGGTTGGGAGAATCTGCATGACAAAAAATGCAAAAAATAATCAAAGATGTTAATGAGGTACTCTAGTGTTATTAAATATAGAAATTTCAAAACAACAAAAAGATATAAAACTTAAACAACCTACTTTGGTTTAGATTGGAGTTCGGTATAGACAGAGGTTGATAATTAAGATGGTTGTAGCTGAATTGGCTCGGATTCTGATTTGCCAAATGAACTGTAAATAAAAACATTGTAAATAATAGTTGTCATATTGTTGGTTGATTGTGAATACATGATTATATAAATAAAGATCAATTGTATTAAACCATTACCTTTTGAAGGAGGGAGTTGTGTTAGACATGAAATAACATTTGCTTGATCTACATGTGAGTTTGTAACAACATTCTGGTTAGGAATTGATTTGTTGGAGTTGAATGGTTGAGGTACAATTGATTAACCGGATTTTTACGCGGACGTCCACGTCCCCTCTTAGGTAGTACTGATTTTGAGATTTCCGATGTATTAATCACATTTGGTTGTTCTTCATGTGAGCTTGTAACAAAATGGTTGGTATGAATTGATTCAATGAAATTGGATGGTTTACGTACACTTGGTTGGGAGGATTGCAATGCAACATCCTGTGATGTATGATTCGTTGTAACCGGATTTTTACGCGGACGTCCACGTCCCCTCTTAGGTAGTACCGATTTTGAGATTTCCGGTGTATTAATCACATTTGCTTGTGTTAACACAGAAGTAGAAACCAAAGGGGAGGAAACAGTTTTCTTGATTGTGGAAATTGTACCTAAAAATAAAATTTTAGTTAACATAGTGGTTTATGTAAGACATAAATTTTGCAACATAAAAAGCAATATATACTTACTTGTTGTAATATTAGAAGGAGTAGATGTTTGTCCAATGTTAGTACTGCCATATTTGTTGGAGTTGGGATATTCCTTCATCAAGAATATTGTTAACAAAAGATTGGATATGGTTAATTTGAAATGCCGCAAATGAAGGAGTGTTTGTTAATAATAATTAATTATTGTATCAAATTTTAAACTATCCAATAAGATGAAAAATTTTGTTGAACAAAAGTTTTTGTTTAAGTAATGTTGGCCATGCTTATTACATGTATTGCATGTTTGGCCATACTAAAAGAAATGAAACAGTCTTTGAAATGATCCAAAGTATAAATAATTAAAATTTATATCTTCTCCATAGTGTTATTATGAAAACAGCAAAGAAAACAACCAACATTCAAATCCAAACAAAGGAAATACCAAAACACAAATTGTCTAACCAAAACAGACATTGAAATGAAACAAAGTAGAATTATTGTGAAGAAGATATATGTTGTAGATAGTTCATCATTCCTTTTCTATCTTGACTTCAACCGTAGCCCTTGATGCGAGAATTCTAGCAAGCAAGCAAGCTTGAACCTCGGGTCGTAGTCCCAACGAGGGTTGAACTGATCTCGTCACTCAAAATCGTGAGTTATGTGATGTGAATAGGTTTGAAAGATGATGTTTGGTTTTTGATTACACTACGAAACTTTAAGATTTAAACAATTTAGAAAAGTAGATCGTGTTTAAAAGAAATAGCATTAAGAACAAAAGAAAACATTAACGTTAAGAAATTACAAATAAAAGAAGTGGGAAAATATTTTTGGCTTTTGTATTAATTGATTAACTAAAATGATTAAGTAAAATGGAGTAAAGAGAACAAAATGTAAACTAAAGAAATGAAAATGAAATAAGAAAGTAAAATTGTTTTTGGATTTTAAGATTTAATAAACGTAAAATGAAAGTAAACTTCTAAAAGAGAATAAACTAAGACGATACGAATTTAACTAAGTTAAAAAGTTTTTAAGAAAATTCGACGGAGTAACGTTTAGACAAGAACTAAAAGAAATCCTCACTCGAAAGAACGATGAGGTACATAAAAGTCTAACTCGACTTGTAAAAGAAATAAGAGATGGAAATAAGAAAACTAGACTCGACTCAAAAGAAGAAAAGTTGGACTCCAAACTCGCAAACTATTGAAATGATACTCGCTATGTTTTGTGTTCATACTCGCTAGACCAGGAAAAGATCATACTCGCTATTATGCAAAGAACTATACTCGCAAACATATGAAGAGACCATACTCGCTATACCCTTGAGACTCATACTCGCTATCAAAGTGTTCATACTCGCAAGGTTCTCACAATTTGACCATAATCGCAATGACAAAGAAGGAACATACTCGCAATTTAAAATGTGCCAAGATGATACTCGCACAATTGTTTTGCTTACTCGCAATTTTTTTGGTGATACTCGCTATGTAAACATGACCATACTCGCTAACATTATAAACAACACCATACTCACAAATCCCTTGAAATCCAACTCGCTAAACCCTAACAAAATGACTTTGGAACAAATTTAACGTGACAAAAAGATTAAAACTTAACCAAAACTAATAAAAGCTTAAATAAGAACAAGTGTTAAACACTAAATAAGCTTGAAAATAAGCTAATAAGCCACGACAGAAACTTACAAGCCCTAACTCATTTTTTTACTTTATTCGAATATGAAAACCATGCAAAGTTGACAAGAAGATTATAAAAGCTTAAAGGAAAGATTAAAATTAAAACTTGCAAAGATCAAACAAGGAAAATTAAAGATGAAAATAATAAGCTTGAAAGATAAAAAGTTTAAGACATGAAAAACTAAAAATGCATTAATAAAAACTTACACACACTAAAATTAAAACAAAATTAAGGACTCAAATTAAGACTAGTCTTGGAGGAGAAGCCAAGGGGTGTATTTAAGGGAGCAAGGGTGCTTCCTTTTTGCCTACGTGTACACTTTGCCCCCTAGACTTTTGCATCTCATGGAAACAACACATAAACTTCATTACAACACTACTACAACTTCTAAAAAGTAAACTTAGGTCCTTGTAACTTGAGGTAGCGTGTTGACGTGTTCTCTAAAAGTCTTCAACGATGTAAAAGTGATCACTTGATCGAATTTGGGAAGCTTATCGTGATAATTATCTTTGATCTTCGATTAAGTGTCTCTTTCATTTTCATGAGTCTTTAAGAGATAAATTCGTCGTTACGGGCTTTTCTTAAGTAGATTTCATCTTTAACTTGGCTTATAAGACTCTCTTTCACATCTCGTGCTCGTTTTAGGCTTTTTGGTTGATTTTGATGTCATTTATGCAATATCCTTTCTGCACGATCACAAACACAAAAACACGATATCTTTGGCGTTCAACGTTAGTTTTTGGTCTTATAGAGCCTGAAAATGGTGAATAAAAGGTATGTGAATAAGCACATACCAGCCCTCTTTTCTTTCCTCGCTTCATACTCCTCGTCATCAAAATCATCAAGGTCAATGACTGTGCGCTTGCCAGAACTTCCGGAACCACCTTCAGAACTCTTCTCAACTGTATCCTTTCCAGTTGGTGTGTATTCCAAATTGAAAGAGATACTTTCATTATATCTTAGGATGCTTGAGGGTTGAGAATCTCCAATAGATTTTGAAACCGGAGTCTCAAGTGAATCATAAGTTTCCTGTAAAAAATATATCAAAAAATAATTTAATGTGTTATAACATAAAAAATCAAATATAATGTTAGTATTTAAAGATGTATAAAGTAACAGTTATTGAGGCTTACATCCATGATGAAATATTTTTTGAATAGTTTACTGAATTCAGCATCATTAGACATCTTTGTAACCTGGTAAATATGATGGTTGTTGTTGATTGCCCACTCAGTATAAGTAAAACGAAACAACAACCTTTTCCCAATAATTCGGTTTGTCAGTTCCTCAGGGAACATGTCTTCAGCACCAGGTCCATATTGTTCTTTTAGTTTGTAGCAAGGAATATCAACCAAAGTATTGATCATATCATCAAACAAAAGTAAGGAAGCAGAACCGGTATCATCAATTACTCGTAGAATGACTTTGTACCTAAAATTGCAATTAGAAAAAGTTTAGTTATTTCATTTGGTTTATGAAAAATAACTAAGTGATTAAGTTGATATGTAGTAATTTAAAACTGGTAAATAAATATACATACTTTGGTCCGACAGCTGCAATTTTTTTTATGCACTTTGCAAGTCCAAAACTGTGTCTTAGCCTTTTCTGTTTTTGATGACTGAACTTGTTTTTTATACGAAGAATCATCTTCATCCTCCTCAAATGGTTTTGCAATCCTACCACATCTTTTGCAACCAATATACGTCCATCCGTATTCTCGGTGGATTTTGTGGACTTTCCCATAGACTATGCAATCATATTCCTAAGGAAAATGTTTAAAGGTAAAATGTGTATTAGTGTCCTAAATTAAACAAAAATAAGTTTTTTTCATATTATTTGTAGTTTTGTGTAATGAACATAAAATTTAAATAAGAACTAATACCCATGCAGACTCACGAATGCAGCCAACCATTTTTTTGATTCCACCAGCAAAAAATTCCTTAGGTGTATCTTCCTTTTTCACAGGAGTGTAGACACTTATAGCGCTCTTGGTGGCATCATATCCATCAACTTCCTGATATCTGTGGAAAACTAAAATTAGTCATTATATATATTTTTACATTATGCAGTTACAATATGTAAGAATTTGTACCTCTTCCTGAATGTATGTATTTCAGGCAAATCTTCATCGATGTACAGCTTAGTGGAGAAAACAGCAGGATTAATTGAAGGTTTTTCTGCACGACAAATCAATGAAATGCTCAACAGATGGTTTCCCAAAAAATAAGTAAAAAAACATGTGTAGCTACTCACTATTGAAATATTTGACCCTAGCATGTTGAAGGATCATAACCACATGAGTCAATGACTCATTCTGATGGTTTGAAGCAGCATCCAATTTATTAATCCAATCATCAAAAAAACTGCATTCTAGTTGTGCACCTCTGTTAATCAGTATGTAAGGAAGCAGTAAATAAAACAAACTAACACACAAATTAATTGGCAAACTGGAATTATTAAAAGGCAACTTACTCTATATCTTGGAGTATGACAGTTTTTCTCATTTTCTCTTTTCCAAGATATTCAAATGGTATAGGTTGAGAAATTGATATGATTGTACCAATAACATCTTCATCAGTAATATGAAAATTAAAAATGAAATTATCAATAACAATACTAAACGAAAACAGATGACAAAAAACAGTAAAAGAAATGAAATAAGGACTTACCAACCATATCCCTCTCAGCAAAAGATTTGAGGTTAAAGTTAGTAAAAGGCTCAAAGCAAAAACCTCATTGGTTATTGTCAAAGTTGTTGACCCTAGTCACGGCAGTGTTCTTGAAGAAACTGATTTTGAATTTGTGGCTAAGCAAAGGAAACTTGTCACCGTTTTCACCCACACCAAAATTCGAGATCCTATAGCAAGAAACTTCATCCAAGATTGCATTAAACCTGTTCATAGAATCAGCCTTTATACTGGCTTGGATCCTGTTACCCTGAAACACATTAATAAAAAGAATGTAAGCATATAAAATGATTAAAGGAAACATATATTGAAATAAATTAGAAACAACCTCTTGATCATGAAGAATAACTTCAACACCCCAAGTTTGATTGGGCTTTCCGAAAGGATGAGTTTTCCATATACTGATGACTCTGACGACAATCTTAACGTCGTCTAACATAGGGTCAATTTGAGATATCATTGGGATTTGTTGGTCCATAGTTGAAACTGCATACAACAAAGTATAAATTTATAAACAAATATCATGATATATAAACTATAACTGAAATAAAAACTACATAACTAAATGATATGAAATCATTGTTTTCATATACCTTTTGTAATATTTTAATGGTATTCTGATGTGATGACTTACACAGAGTTTACTCCTTTATATAGATGAAGATTAGGTTAATTTCAAAAATTCCCGGTTGTTACCAAAGGAAAGGATATGATTAATTTGAATTTGAGAGAAAACCAAGGAGTGTTTGTTAGTTAATAATTAATTGGGATATTATTTTACTTTTAAAAGTTCAAACTTTCCTATAAATTTTCTATCTCACAAATCTCCTACACATAAAAATGCCTAAATCTATAATCGACAACAATAATTTACAGTCAAGCATAAACATAAACAATAAACATAAACAATATAAGAATATTTATACAATGAAATTAAAAACCTAACCGGGAGCAATAATAAAGAACAAATCCTTATCCCTATTTTTTCTTCGCCAACATAATTAATCGGTAACCGAGACTTGAAACATTGTATCCACATGATTAAATGTAATCTCAAAAGGAACAAAGAATTATTCGTTTATCCGTCGATTTTTAGGGTTATATGCTATGATGATTGATTGATTTTTATGATTTCAAATTGGGGTTAATAAAAGGGTAAAGGATTTTTGGGGATTTTGAGTAAACAATTTAGGGTTAATGCTTGATTAATTGTATTCATTTTATTTTGGGTATCAAATTAGGCGAAGGAATAGTTTGAGATTTAAATTTTAGGGAGGAAATTAATGTATGAAAGATGAATGGGAGATCCGGTTTGTTAGGGTGTTTGACCCAAAAGAGAAAATGGAAAATAGTAAAAAGTGATCAACGGTGGAGGGATTTTTCGGAATAAAAAAGGACACGTGTTTTTACCTAATTAAATTGGGAAGATCATGTTTGAAAAAACCCTCCTTTATATGGAGTGGTGATATATATATAAAACTAGCTACAGGCCCGCCCGTTGGGCGGCTACCTTTTATAAATATTAAAGAAACATATTAGTATTTGGTTTTTTATGACATCTCTACAAATAAAATAAAAAAAACTTGTTTATATAATAATTATAAGATCAAAGTATTCCAACAAAAGCTTTGTATTGAAAAAAGAGTGAAACATTACATATAAATATTAATAATAATCTATGAAGCACCTCTTGATACACAATATTTGTAGTAGTATTTGTGTAATTACCGTCTTTGTCACAACATACCACCTTAAGTCCTTTTTTGCTCTTAACTCGTGAAACGGCCACATAAAGCTGGCCATGTGAGAAAACAGGGCGTTCCAGATAAAGTCCAACCTTTGCCAAAGTTTGTCCTTGACTTTTATTTATTGTCATTTCAAATGAAACCGTGTTGGATTGATATACTCTGACCAAACTAACTATGTAGCATGTAAGGGTTTAGTAATCTTGGATAAATCCTTAACTACTAACAATGAAACACTGAATAACTCTGTTAAGTATGTGGAATCTACTTTAACAAAGCTAAGAAATATTAACAAATAACTTTAATTATATTAAACCTTTGAACCTGCTTATGTACACAGATTCACTAACAACCCTAATAACTCTAATATCAAACTTGCCTGTATCTCTAAAATCGTATATCTCTAATGCCAACCTAGGGATCCTTTTATAGGCGTAAGGAAAACCCTATTCGGTTTACAATACTTGAACGACAAGTAAACTAACTCTAATCTAAAGAACATTCTAGAATTACATAATAATCCTTAAACGTTTTACATTATAATCCTTTATCATAGCAGTTCTTTAATAAGCAGCACGTTGACTTTCTTCAACAGCACTTTGACTTTTATGAGAAGCGGTACTTTGATCTTCCAGCAGTACTTTGACTTTATAACCCAACAATCCTCCCCTAACTTGAATTCTACTTTCTTGATTTCAAGTTTCTTTGTCTTCCTCTTAATTCATATCATATTTAACTTCAAGGAATGATTGTATCTTTCTTTACTGTAATTATATAGTCACCATCAAAGTACTCTTCATCAGCAATCTTTATCAGCAACTATCAGCAACAATCTTTACAGCTACTCAGCAACATATTGACATAAGGTACATCAAATCTTTTAAGTTTCATACTATTCTCATCACTTCCAAGTGTGTTAACTCCTGTGAGAGGTTAATCATTGAAAAATAATGGATTTTGATGTCTCTTTACCAAAGCCATTAACACTAGAGTAGCCAATGTTTAGGTTAGTAAACCATGGTACATTGATAACCATATGATTTTTAGCAAATCATCAGCTATCAACGGATTTGAGTAGTCTTTACCAAGAGCCGTTTGCTTTTGGACTAGCTAGTTCTTTTAGTACAATCACTACCATGGTGAACTAATTACCATATAAATGGATTTTCCACAGCCTTTACCACAAGCCATTATCTTATGGGCTAGCCAACTCTTCACTATCACAGATATGGTGAAAACCATACAATTTTTAGTAAATTGTCAACTAAAAACGGATTTGATAATCACATCAGAGCCGTACCCTCATGATGAGTCAAACTCTTTCTTGTCTATTAAACATGGTGAGTTGAATACCATTTGTTGTGTAGCACAAGTACTAACACCATGTGTGACCTAAAAACATTTTGTTGCTGTTTTATTCTGTGCTTCAAAAAGTATTTTGCACTTTAGAAAAATTGCTATCTTATAAAGAACTTTACTGGTTGAAAACTTCAAGCAGTACTTTGATAAAGTACTGTTTGTTATAACAGTACTTTGAATAAAGTACTTTGTTATTCAAAAGATATATATAATAAAACCATACTAGTATTTATGCATCATCCTCTGCCGAAATTGTCCACTTGATGAACAATTCAATCACCATTAGAGCTGTATCATTCTCTTGTTCTACCTCCAAACCATGTTCTAGCATTCTGATCATAAGATCTCTTGTAAGAGGATATCTCCTTTCTGCTAGCATCCTTTCTGCTAGCATGTAATCATGGTTCCATCTTCTAGCCTAACACATGTACTCCTGCTGAATCAAAGTATCTCAAACTTTGAATCTCCCAATCTTCTTGATTCTTCCAAATATCATCTGTACTTGTTGGTTTAGTATCCCAAAGAGTTGTAAGATCACCCAGCAAGACTAACCCTATTCCTTTCAGTGGAATATGTTCAAAATAAGCTTGTATCTGCTGGTATAAATGAAGTAAATCTTCTCTGTCTATAAGATACAATATGTCCCACAGCAAATTAAATGCTCTAAAGCTTTCATCTTCTCTGTGAAAAACAAAATAATCTCCATCTTCTTTTGATTCTACAACCTCCTATGCAGATATCTTAGATTTTGTCTCAGTAGCTTCTTTTGCCTTGGGATAATCAAAATCAACAACCCTTAGATAATTCCTCAGCTCATCCAGTGTATCAGTTCTTAATTCAATTGTGGTCTTGAGCTTCTTTGATGACCGTTCTTGAGTTGTTGTTCCTTTTCTCTTTGAGCTTCTTGTTTTAACTTTATCCATCATTTGTTTTCCTTCCTCAGTATCAAAACCAATAATACCATCAACTTGCCTTTGATAAGCTTCTCTGACAGCATTATATAGATCTTTCATCTCTTTATACTTTAACCTCTGCAGACCTTTGTATCCACGACTTTTCAAATAACTCATGTAAAAATTTCTTTCTTGAGCTTTTGTCATTGGTCTTCTTGGTTGAACAATCGGCTTGATTGAAATTTCAACTTCAGCATCTAACTCAGCTTGTAACTTTCTGGCAGCTTCTTCACCTTGAGCTTCTTGAAAAGCCCTTATCTGTGCTAAAGTAATCTCCTTCTTCTTCTTCTTCTTCTTTTTCTCTGACTCTACCAAGATTCCTTTCCTTTTATCCTTAGGATCTAGCTCTTGAGTAGGTTGTTCAGAAGATTGTATATCTTGAGTATGTTCAACTCCAGGAATAACAATACCTCTAGGTCTGAATATACTCATCATAATCTCAGCAATAGTCTCATCATCACTATTGGTAGATTTTCTAACCTCTTCTTCCTGAACTGGATTGGATGGACCCACATCTTCTTCAAAATCCAAGGTCCTTGGTGTGATTAAAATTTTTCTCACAGTACCTTGATGAGCAGTATCTTGATGAGCAGTACCTTGAACATTTTCAACACCAGTATCTTCCACATCCAATTCCTCTTTATCACCACTTCTGACTTGAATATCAGCATCTTGAAGATCAATTTTCTTAGTCTCATCAATCTTTCTCTCAGCCGTATCTTAATGAGGAATGTTTTCTTCAAGTGGTGTTATTTCTTCAAGTGGTGTTATTTGAATATCATCATTAAAATCAGCATCTTCATTCTTATCAGCATCTTAATTCACATTCTCATTCTGCAAATTCCTCCCCAATGGGAATGAAGAATGTTTCTTGAGCTTTCTTTTCTTGGACTTAGGTTTGTGACCACTTTTCTGTTGTGACTTGACCCATAGCCTGTGATATTTAACAAGTGGCCAAACAAACCTCTTCAATCTCTAGAACTTGTTGCCCAACTTCAAAAGTAGTGCAGCTTGATCTTCATAAGCTCTCTTCAGTCTTCTTAGTTCCCTTGTTAAAGCATAATTATCCAGAACTCCTTCTTGAGCAGGTGCCTCCTCATCAGCCATGACCCCCTTATCTCCTCCAGATGTTTGAGAACCATCTGTGGAAGTATAATCATTGGGAGTGGGTGGTTGATTCTTAGCATTATCTGAAGCAGGACTAGCATTACCTTGCAGAGAAGCAGTCTTTTCTTTGGAAACAGTATGTTGAGAAGCATCTCCTCCCTCTGAGTGTGACTAGTCAAAATGTTGTGAAACATCTTGAGCTTGGGATGGAGTGGGAGCAGAGTCTGAATGCTCAGAAGCATGGTCTGATTCCTCTTGAGCAGCGTCTCTAACAGCTTGTGCCATTTCCAAAATATGTGTAGTGAGAGGTGTATTCCTTCCAGAGAACTTAGCACTCTTGGTAGCCATAAAAGTGAACACCTTGTTAGGAAGAGCAATGGCTGGCAAGAAGCTTTGAGGTTTGGGAACACCCTCAAGCTGTTTGTTCAAAAAGAGTTGAATGAACCTGTGATACATCAAAAATGGTGAACCATTCTTGATGTGTTTGTGCATACCATCAGGAATCATGAATGAGAAGTTGAATGGCTGATAGGTAGCTAATCCCACTAAGGCAGATGCTATGGTTGACTAAATTCATTCCAAGCAGTACTTTTATTACTGAGGCAATGAAGTAGAACATGAATCAGGTACATCCAGTGTGGACTGAATAAGGGTTTCTTAAATGTAAGCTTAGTAAGTGAACCCTCATACCCAATATCTCTAAGAGTGTCCCAAATTACTTGTTTGTCAAACCTCACACTACCTTCTTCATCATGAAACATAAGGTCTGTGCGAATGCTAGCTTTTGTGATCCTAATATTACGCCCAGCAATTTTAGCCGTAATGAATGAGATATCTGGTTCTCCCCAACCCGATGCAGCAGTAGCCCAAAATTCTTGAATCCATGGCCCAATGATATCCGGATTGACCAATAAAGAGTAATTAATTGAAGACCCAGTTAGGAAATCAATCACAGCATGGAAATCAAGATTCAATTCGGTCTTATCCAAATTAGCAATCATATTATGCTTACTACAAGTGGAACGAGCCATTTGTGAATTTGTATGGATGATTGAAGTAGTATGTAGAGGGTTAATTGAGAATGGAAGTGATGGCGTAAAGATGAAAGAGAAGTGGAAAAGTGAGAGTAAAAAGGCGGTAGGGTTAGTTAAATATGGATAAGATATAAATGCGTATACCGTTATTTTGGCATATATCCCTTCCACAACAAACTTTCTACCATTACCCTGTATTTTTTACCGTTAGAACAGTACTTTTCCACGTCAGTAGTCCCTTCAGAGCAGTACTTTCCATATATCAGGGAGCAGTACTTTCGGCAGTACTTTGGCAAAGTACTGGTATATCAAAATAGCTACTAATGTTGACTGTTTGACCAAAATATCTTCTGAAAGTCAACCCGAGACATTTAATACTTTCCATATTTACTCCCCAAAGCTACCAAGGCAAGTAGAATTGAATGATCATCATTAATAACCCATGAGACTAACTTGCCTATAAAAAGAACTTCCATTAACACTTTTCTTCATCAAAACTTAGTATCTTCATCAGAAAAACCCTAACATCATCATGAGCAACTTCCCATTGATATACATCTCATCCGATGACTCCACTGATTCAGAGATTGGTTACTTCTCCGATTCTGATTCTGATTCTAATGCAGGATGGGAAGGTTATTTTCCTCCTATTGCATCAAGCTCAACCAACCTAAAACCTAACAAAAAAGTGTCAACTTCTGCTCCAGCTTCATCATTATCCGGTGAATTGCCATAAGCCTTGACACAGGCTCTAGAGTCTGCCTTAAAGAACATGAAGTGGCTTGCTCAAAAGAAGCCTGCAAGACAAGAAAGACCTCCAAAGTAAGTGCTTGGCCAGGCTTGCCCAAGGAAGAAATCATCTTTTGATGACAAGAGGAAGATTGCTCAAAAGGCAAAGCACAATTATCAGGGAAAAGGAAAAAGGCCTATGGAATAGGTTATGTAGGATGTAGGTTGGGTAGGGTTGGTGTAGGTTGTTTTGATGATGTATCTCTGTCTTTATTGTGTCTGTAACTCTTGAATGATGAATGTAACAACTTTGAATGATAATGAATAAAATATTTTTTCTGTTGAATGATATATGTAGCCTCCCCTCAAATAATGACTAACTACTAATGCCTCCCCTCAAAAGTAGCTTAATTATTTATCATACCAATACTTACCACCAAATGCTTGAATCTTGAAACATCAAAGCCTTTTGTGAATAAATCTGCTACATTATCATCTGTGTACACCTTGACAACATTAATGAGTCTATGCTCATAACAATCTCGAATAACGATGCCTAATCTGAATGTGCTTGGTCTTGGAATGGTAAACTGGATTCTTCACAATAAAAATAGTACTCTCATTATCAATATTGATAGGAGTATTCTTGAAATTGAATCCATAGTCCAAGAGTTGATTCTGCATCCAAAGTACTTGTCCACAACAACTTGTAGCTGCAACATATTTTGCTTCAGTAGATGATGTTGCTGCAATTGTTTGTTTCTTACACTGCTATGAAACTAATCTTCTTCCAAGATATTGGCATCCTCTAGTGGTTGATCTTCTATCATAATTATCCCCTGCATAATCACTATCTGAAAAAGCTTCCAAGTGAAAAGGTGATTCCTTAGGATACCACAATCCTAACTTAGGTTGATGCTTGAGATAACCAAAAATCCTCTGTACTGCATTCATATGAGAGACCTTGGGTGAGACTTGATATCTTGCACAGAGACAGACATCAAACATAATATCAGGACTTGATGCAGTTAAGTACATAAGACAACCAATCATAGATCTGTAAAGCTTGACATCCACTGGTTTTCCATCTTCATCCTTTCCTAATGAGTTTGAAGCTTTAATGGGTGTTGTGACTGGCTTGATAGTACTGATATTAAACTTCTTAAGAATGTCATTGACATACTTATCTTGACTATTGAAAATTCCAGTACTTGATTGTTTAACTTGAAGCCCCAAATAGAAAGTTAATTCACCCATTGAACTCATTTGAAATTATTTTTGCGTGAGCTGTTCAAACTCTTTCACCATTGACTGTTTTGTAGCTCCAAAAATAATTTCATTCACATAAACTTGAACAAGCATGATATCATTTTTTTCTCTTTTGATAAATAAAGTCTTGTCAATTGCACCTCTCCTGTAACCATATTGCAATAGAAAAGTGGAGAGTCTTTCATACCAAGCTCTGGGAGCTTGATGAAGACCATACAGTGCCTTAACAACTTTGTAGACTTTGTTTGGATGTTCAGAATCCTCAAAACCAGGAGGTTGTTTAACATATACTTCCTCTGTAATATTGCCATAAAGGAAGGCACTCTTGACATCCATTTGATAAACTGGAAATCCCATATATGATGTAAAAGCAAGAAACAACCTTATAGCTTCAATTCTTGCCACAGGAGCAAACACTTCATCATAGTCTAGTCCTTCTTCTTTCTGTATCCTTGTACAACCGATCTTGCTTTGTTCTTGATAACATTTCCTCTTTCATCCCTTTTAACTCTGATAACCCATCTTGTACCAATTACCTTCTTGCCATCTGGTAAATCACATAGTACCCAAACTTCTTGAAGCTTGAATTGTAGAAGTTCTTCTTGCATAGCTTCAACCCAACTCTCTTTAGTTAAAGCTTGAGCTATATTCTTGGGTTCTTCTTGAGATATAAAGCAGGCAAACAGGCATGTTTGTTGATCCTTATGATTCATCCTGTTTTGTTTATAAACAAAGATAAGTAAAGCATTATGTTGCTGTGAAAAACCTTTATCTTTTGTTCTTGTGAGCACTCCTGAAGTTAAAGGTCCAATGATTTGATCAATTGGATGATTTTTATGAATTCTTAATGTAGGAGTTGATGGAACTTCAAGATCATTATCCAAATTTGTGAAGTCAGGATCTTCATGGGAATTTGAGAAAATACCTTCATCTTCTAACTCATCATCAGTGTCTACTAAGTCAAGCATGTTAGGATCATTTAAATCCTTAGTGGAACTCNTGTTGCTGTGAAAAACCTTTATCTTTTGTTCTTGTGAGCACTCCTGAAGTTAAAGGTCCAATGATTTGATCAATTGGATGATTTTTATGAATTCTTAATGTAGGAGTTGATGGAACTTCAAGATCATTATCCAAATTTGTGAAGTCAGGATCTTCATGGGAATTTGAGAAAATACCTTCATCTTCTAACTCATCATCAGTGTCTACTAAGTCAAGCATGTTAGGATCATTTAAATCCTTAGTGGAACTCACAATTGGTTCAGCATTACTTTGATCCAAAGTACTGTCATCCAAAGTACTGTCATCAAAAATACTGTGAGTATTTTCTTTGAACTTACCCTTTTTCTTTGCAGCTTCATAGGCTCTCCTTTGATCATCTTCATAGGATTTAGCTAGTGTTTCTTGAAAGAGCATCCTATTGAGTTCATCTTGAATTGCTTGATCTTCATTAGAGAGTATAGAAGTTGGTTCAACAGTACTTTGCTTCTTCTCAGTGGTTATGGGCTCTTCATCAGTAACATCTTCTGATCTAACATTGACTCCATGAACAATATATTGTGAATCTTCTTCCTTGTGAACAACTTGATTTTCTTCTCTGACAGGCACATAATTCATAGAAGGAGTCAAACTATCAAGATCAAAATACCAATCAGGACCTTTTCCGTTTTGATTTTGTTGATCTTCCAGAAAATCAACATGAAGACATTCTTGAACCTTTTTGGTAACCCTGTTGTACACTCTAAATCCTTTGCTATTGGTACAATAACCCAATAAGTATCCTTCTTCTGACTTACCATCAAATTTTCCCAGAGAATCAATAGTATTGAGAATAGTCAGAGAGCATCCAAAAGGTTTTAGAAAATAAATATTAGGTTTCTTACCCATAAGCAACTCATAAGGTGTCTTCATCTGAGGTTTAGTCACTGATACTCTATTCAACAAATAGCAAGCAGCACTTACAGCTTCAGCCCAAAATTGAATAGGTAATAAAGAATCTGCAAGCATTGTTCTTGCTGCTTCTATAAGTGTTCTATTCTTCCTTTCTGCAACACCATTCTGCTGTGGAGTTCTAGCAATACTAAACTCCCTTTTAATCCCTTTCTTAGCACAAAATTCATCCATTAACTTGTTTTTGAATTCAGTCCCATTATCACATCTAATACCTCTAACTTTGAGTCTCAATTGATTTTCAAGGGCTATAATAAGATCATGAATAGCATCAAAAGTATCATCTTTAAATCCCAAGAAAAAGACCCAGCTAAATCTACTGCAATCATCTGTTACAACTAAGCAGTATTTCTTCTTGTTTAAGCTTGAAACAGAAACAGGTCCAAATAGATCCATGTGCAACAACTCCAAAGGCTCTCTGACAGTTCTTTCCTCAAGCTTTTTGCATGAAGCTTTATGTCATTTACCCTTCTTGCAAGCCAAACATGAATGATCAGTCTTGAAAGTTTTAGAAGGTAAACCTCTAACTAAATTGCATTTAACCAGCTTGTTGATATTCTTGAAATTCACATGACCTAATCTTCTATGCCATAGATGTGCTTCTTCAAGTGTTGAATTTGCTACTAAACATGTTGCTCTTTCAGTAGAGTTGATATTCTTCAAATCAATACTATACACATCATTGGTTCTTGGTGCTCTCAGTGTTACCAAGTGATCATCTACAAACTTAAACTCAGGAGAGAGAATAAGACATTCTGTGTCAGTGAATAACACAGGGTGCTTCTTGTCACAAATCTGAGATACTGACAAAAGATTGAACTTAAGCTCCTTCACATAGCGAACATTCTCAAAATCAATACATCCTGTCTTGATAGTTCCTTTGCCAGTAATTCTTCCTCATTCAGGATCATCTCCAAAAGCAACTTTTCCTCCATAATATGTCTTAAAATCTGACAGTAGCTCCATGTCTCCTGTCATGCTTCCAGAGCAACCACTATCAACAATTAAATTATCTTTAAGCTCCTCTTCTGGGTTGCCCTGCACAAGAATGAGAAAGTTAGTTTCTTTTAGGAACCCAAGCCATTACTGACTTGTGTTCCCCTTGTGGAGAGACATACTTAAATTCTTTGAGTATGTAATCTCCATTGTTTTTGAAAACATGATCAATTACTTTCTTTTGTTCCAAAACTTGTTCTGTGTTTTCAACATAACTTTCTTTTACAACAAAATTTTCTTTTTCAGCCACACATTCTTTGAGTATGTAATCTCCACTGTTTTTGAAAACATGATCAATTACTTTCTTTTGTTCCAAAACTTGTTCTGTGTTTTCAACATAACTTTCTTTTACTTTCTTTAGGTACTCTATTTGAGGTGTAAGGCTTTCTAGATGGAGTTTAACTGGATCTTCTTGGTCTTACATTAGCAGTACCTTGATTGGGTGAAAACTTTCTAACCGTACTTTGTGAAGGTACTATTTTTGGCTTGCCAGTACTCTGAAAAGTGTTGCCTTGAGGTACTGGTGGTTTGGAAAAAGGTCTTTTCTGGTGAGGGTACCTATAGTCTTTTGTGAAATTACTATGGTTGACCCTACTTGAATTGTTCCAAACTGGTTTAGTCTATTTTGGCCTATGGTGAGCAGATTTGGTCTTTGGATATTGACTTAAATATTCTGAGTGAAAGTTACAATCTTTAATCAAGTGAGTAGGACTATAACAAACAAAACATAATTTTTGATTCATCATCCCAAATCCTTTACTTTGAGTTCTATGGCCAAAACTATCATGACTTCTAGATGAATGATTAAAAGGTTTTCTAAAGTTAGCAGTATTTTGAAAAGAGTTTCTTGAAGGTACTGCTGAATGACTAGCAGTATTTTGAGAAATGTTTGAATGTACTGCTTGTTTTGAAAAGACTTTATGAAACCTTTTATCATTGTTTCCACACCCTAAATCCTTATCATTCGTTTTATTGTTATCATCCTTAGGATTCTCAATTTTTTCTTCAGATGGACTTGAGTTAGATTGACTTTTAAGCTTTTTCCTAAACTCTAAATTGTCTACTCCAAAACAAGAGACATCTTGTCACACCCCCAAAATCGGGTCGCAGCGGAATGGAATTCCGAGGGAGTGACGTTCATGGAATACAAAGTACAAGGAAATAAAGAATGACCTCTAAGTGAGTCATTTTAAAACAAGCGTTTGATTTAGACATAAA
>LBNU01001701.1:18231-69726 GCA_014162995.1 Artemisia annua | reverse complement strand
AATAAGTGTAGATACTTAACAAGCATGAAAATCATGAAAACCATGAAGTATTAGTAGGGTAAGTTTACTTACAAAAGAGATTAGTGAGATGAAGACACTAGCTTAAACTAAAAACCAAGTCTCCTAAACCTTATGGAGTACAATGAGCTCTAGTATTCTTGGATTTGTGAAGTGAATCAATATCCTTGCTTCCTTCTCTCCTTGTGGTTCGAATGGTATATGAATAAGGGTGGTGATGAGAGTTTTTCTTTCCTTTGTTAAGTGTAAGTAAAATGTTAAGTAATGCATGTATATATTAGTAAAATTAGCCACATGGGTCAAAGATTTTTCTTGGTCTTGGTCTTTGTGGTCTAACCGAATTTTAGGAGAAAAGAAAGACACATGTGTTGGTCAAGCACACAAAATTAATTGCCATGTTTCATGGGTGAAATTTGTACCAATTTAGTCAAAATAATTTTTTTTTGCATGTGTTTGTACACAAGGAGGGGTGGCGGCAATTGTGGGAAAGAAATACTAAAATGTGTGTTATATTTTATAACATGTATTTTAAGTGTGTATTGGGTATTAAAATTAGGTATTGGTTTGGTAGTTAACGGAAAATACATATAGTTAAGCGGGCTTAACAAAAGAGTCATAAAAGTGTGAGAAAATAATTTTGCCACTTTTTATTAATTTAGTAATTATGAGAATGTATTAAAAATAATTGTTAGGAGTGCCGGGTACATTGTTTATTTAAGTCGCGAAAAGCGTTTATTAATTTAATAAACGTAAGTAATTAAAAGATTTGTTTTGGAGGATAAAATTTTTGAACCAGAGAAGGAGCAAGGTATTGTGATGTTGGTAAATATATCCTAAAGTCGTAGTGCTCATGAAAGGTATTCTAGATTTCACGTTTATTTAACTAAAAAGTTGTACGTCAATCGTTCTCAAGTAAATGTCAAAATAAATACTTCGAGTTTAGCAAATAGTATTGACCTGAAAAATGGCGGGTTGTCATACATCTGTCCTAGGTGGCTGAAAACTTCCAGTGGCATGAGGAACTGCATGATATCCCTCATCTTTCTTGTACTCAGGAGGTGTTGGACTAGTGGGTTCCTCATTACTAGATGTGTTTTCTTCTGAGCAAGTTTCAAATTCACTAGTTGATATCTCTTCTAAACTACCTTGTTCCTTATCACTAGCTGTGTTTTCTTCTGAACTACTATATTCCATACCAAAACCTAGTCCTGTTTGAATATGTGATCTTCTTTGTTTTTCAACAAAACTAACATGTGACAGACCAGATTCTTTCAAACTAGCAAACTTTTCTAACAACTCATCTCTTTCTTTAGTCACTTTTTCAATCTCAGACACCTTACATCCTAACTTCCATTCACTCAATTTTAACTGATAGTCTTCTTGCTGATATTTTTCTGCCCAACCCAGTTCATTATTTTCGTGAGTGATTATTTTGGCTTCCATTGACTCTAAAGTCAATTGATAGCCAGCTACCTCACCCCTAGCCCTTCTAAAATTATCTCTTTCAATCACATAATCATTAAGTACTTTTTGATAAAGAGTATTACACTTAGAACATACCTCAGGAGTAGTGGGTGAACTTGGTGAAGTAGCTACCATAGCAAGTAGAGCAGGTTCATCTTCACTTTCCATTCTCCAAACAAAGCTTCCAAGACCATCTCTTGTTTCCAAAGCAGCAAATCCTGGTTTTTCATCAAAGGTTGTGATCCAGTCTTCCAATGCAACAGTACAGTAGGTTACTGGTTCATCATCAAATTCAGCACTCCAGTCAACCTCTGATAGATTTTCTTGAGCCACCAATGCTTTTGGTTTAGTTTCAGTAATAGGAACCTCCTTGATTTCAACCTTGGGTTTCTCAATCATCCTATTTGCTTGGTATTTAGCAAACTTGCATTCTCTTGCAAAGTGTCCAGGCCTTTGACAATTAAAGCATTCAATCTTAGACTTATCAAATGCTATACCCTATTTGGCTTTGAAGTCAATACCTCTTCCTGTTTTCTTCATGAACTTCTTGATCCTTGCAGTTATCATGGCAACTTGCCATCTTATGTCAATCTCTTCTAGATCATCTTCTTCAATTTGCAACAAATCTTCTTCATAAGTAACAGGTAAAGTGGCTTGTTGAGTAAAGAAGGAACATACAACATCATCAGAATTCATGATGTTTGAAGGTGAGGAAGTGGTAGTGGTCATGGTTGTGCAAACATGCTGTTTTCCACCAACAGTAGTTTGAACAGGATAAGCAGTACTTTTAGTGAAAGTACTGCTTCTGTTTTCAGAAGACACAAAAGCAATGTTGTGTGATTTTGAAATTATTTGACCATTCATCTCATGCTCATACACCTTTAAGTTGTTGTAGAGATCATCAAAGTCCATACAATCCAAACCAGGTTGTCCTCTGATCATAGTAGCAACTACATGCCATACAGATGGCAAAATCCTTAAGAACTTCAAGTTTGCATCTTCAACAGTTACCTCTGCTCCATATAACTCTAGCATACTAAGAAGATTTTGAAATCTATCATAGGCAGCATCAAGACCTTCTCTTTCACCAACAGTGAATGTTTCAAATTGTTGCTTCAATAAATTTCTATGCATCTTCTTGGAAGCATCATTACCTCCAAACCTTGTCTTGATAGCAGCCCATAATTTTTTTGCATCCTTAGCATCATGAAACTTGAGTAGGTGACCATCAGGAATAGCAGACAGCAGTATGTTGAGAGCCTTATCTTGATTTCTTTTTGTAGCTGCTCGCACTTGTGGTTGAGGTGGTTTAGGTTGTCCTGGAACTGTTTCAGGTTCTTCAATGACCATATTACCATTAACAATTACATCCCATAGAGCATGGTCTATAATAGCAATGTACTGCCTCATCTTCATGCTCCAGAGATCATATTTTCCCTTCTTGATGATAGGAATTCTGGGTGAGTTGATGGATGGGATTGGTTCAGCTTTAGTCGTCATCTTTAGGGTTTGTTAAATCGGTTTTCAAGGATTTCTTCTTAATGAGAGTTTCCACACAAGCTCTGATACCACTTGTTGGATCGATATACTCTGACCAAACTAACTATGTAGCTTGTAAGGGTTTAATAATCTTGGATAAATCCTTAACTACTAACAATGAAACACTGAATAACTCTGTTAAGTATGCGGAATCTACTTTAACAAAGCTAAGAAGAATTAACAAAGAACTTTAATTATATTAAACCTTTGAACCTGCTTATGTACACAGATTCACTAACAACCCTAATAACTCTAATATCAAACTTGCATGTATCTCTAAAATCGTATATCTCTAATGCCAACCTAGGGATCCTTTTATAGGCATAAGGAAAACCCTAGTCGGTTTACAATACTTGAACGACAAGTAAACTAACTCTAATCTAAAGAACATTCTAGAATTACATAATAATCCTTAAACGTTTTACATTATAATCCTTTATCATAGCAGTTCTTTAATAAGCAGCACGTTGACTTTCTTCAGCAGCGCTTTGACTTTTATGAGAAGCAGTACTTTGATCTTCCAGCAGTACTTTGACTTTATAACCTAACAAACCGAAATTGGGAATTGCTTCCTTTTTAGTTGAAAAGGAATTTTCTTATCTGACGGAGATACTATCATCCGAGGAATAGCGATAACTTCACCCAATTTACCGTCGGATATTATTTTTGCTTCGATATTAGTGACACCCATTCTCAAAATTTGCAACCTTGTTCCATTGCACAACCCACTTCTTTGATCAATGTTCCGCAAACACATTACCGGAGCACCAACTTTCAAAACTAACTTATGGTTTGGAATGCCGGAACATTTGATTGAATTGAGGAATTCTGTTGAGTACAACGACTCATTATAGTTGAAATCCACGTCAATGTCTGAAACCGTATCTGAACTATAATAAACCTTCTCGGCTCCCTCTAATTTAGACATCATGGACGAATTTATTTTTTCCACTTCCTCATGTGTGGGTGCGAGAATAGCTCTATCTTGGAAAAAAGATGGCTCCCATAAGTGTTCCTGCAAATTTTCATACGTTTCCTTTATGATAGATTCCACATGATTGTTAGAATCTGGTATGAGCATTTCGTTTGGAAATACTACTTCAGCATGACCATCATTCTTCCCACCGATTTTCCCATCACCAATATTCAAAATCCATTCCGCAAAATCCTTAATTGTTTCTGCATCTGCGGGATTACAACCAACATGAAGCCTCATGTTTTCCGTAAGTTTTAGTACAGTGCAATGATCCCATAAGAAAGACTTGTTTAAAGACGCATGCACAACGTCTTGCCTACTTCCACAAGGAATTACAGGTAGAATTTGCCGAAAGTCTCCACCAAAAACAACTACTTTCCCCCCAAACGGCTTATCATCACAGTCTGTTATATCTTTTAAAGTCCTGTCGAATGCTTCAAAACAGTGCCTATGAACCATTGGTGCTTCATCCCATATTATTAACTTTGTCTGATAGATCAAATCACCAAGAGGGCCATCTGCATTAACTGTGCACATGGAATCCTCGAAAACATTTATAGGAATCTTGAACCGAGAATGTGCGGTTCTACCACCATCAAGCAAAAGAGAAGCAATACCACTCGATGCAACATTTAAAACAATTTCTCCTTTGGACCTTAAAGAACATGTATAAGTGTTGTACAAAAAGGTCTTATCTGTTCCTCCATAACTATAGACAAAAAACATCCGACCTTTGTTGTTGCGGCATGCATCGATGATTGTTTCATATATTCCCTTTTGCTCAACTGTTAAACTGCCATACAACGCGTCATGCTGATTGACCAAAGTTGGAATGTGATAATCGAGTTCATCATAAATTAACGTATTGTAGTTTTCCAGGGTGAACTCATAATTAGGGTAAGGCATATTAACAATATCCTTGAGACTCCTATTATTGCTGAGTAAAGAATCCTCAATATATGATAGACATATATTGTATCTTTGATCATCAGATACTTCCAATTCTGGAAAAAAATAAACAAAAAATATGAGATAAGCAATGTAATGATTTTAGAAACTATCAGATAGTTCCTTATCGTCATCTAACAATCCACGTGCAAAGCAAGCTTCCTTATAAGTATTATATTCAACGTCTTCATAACTCTTAAAAGATTTCCAGCCAGTTGCACCTCTGACATGGTTTAACAACATGCGCAGATAAAAAATCTCTCCCCAATTAGGAGGGACGTGATGAATTCTTCCTATGCTCTTGCCTTGTTTCCGTTCTGTCCAAACCAAATCTTTCTTGTTCCAAACATAATATTTTGGGAACTCAACGTACAAAAGCTTTCTTGCTTTCGCATCAACTTTATTTGTTTCCATCCATTGTAAGAACTTTGTTGTATTGGCTGAATCCTTTTCATGTTGAAAGTCGATACTTTCGGTAGGATCAAAGCACACAGAATGTTCATTGGGTAGATGAAATGGTAAACGCTCGACAGGAGGGTACCTATGATGAATATCAAACTTAAAAATTCTCCAGGCGGCCTCACATGCCGATAAGTACCTACAATCATAGAAATCATTAATCTTGTCCTTTTCTTCGTCTTCAACTACTGCCGTTACTCTATCTGGACCCTTGTTAATGTATTTGAAACGATATTTGATAGATGCAAATTGATTGCACCATTCGACATTGATATGCGCTTGGTATCTTTTCAATAATGTTGCGCTGTATGGCACAACAAAGGTGTTATCAAGGTCTGCACCTTGTTTCTGAACAGTTATGCCGTTGTTACTCCTTTTGTACATGGCATAACCACTTTCATCAATGAAAGTTGATTCATTAAACTGCTTTGGAAACTTCTTAGAACACTTATTCTCTACCATGCAAGGGCAACTTCTATGTTCAGGACCGCAAGGACCGTGCATCATAAACTCTTTTATCAATTGGTATAGTTCCGGGTCTAAATCTTTATTTGGAATCTCAGCAGATATACACCTGTCTATATCGGCGGGAAAACGCAATTTAGATTCTGTCTCCAACCATACGCTTAGGTGACAATGAGGCAATCCACGCTTCTGGAATTCTATAGTGTACACCTCTGCCAAAATAACGACAAATGAATATATATGAAATTAGGTTTGTTAAAAAAATATTAATAGAGTATGCAAGAAATAATAAAGTATGCTTAATAAATAAAAAGTGATTATGAATACATGTATTGGAAGGATACCTGCTTTAACTTTGCCAAAAATACGTCGCTCTTTAATATCTTTGATCAATTGATCAAGCTTCATTTTAAAGACTTTGGTGGTGACGTCGGGACGATCCTCTGATTTGAGACCCTTTTTTTTTAAAAAACCTTGTAATTTCGGGCCACTTTGGATTACATGTGAAAGTTATAAATAAATCCGGGTATCCATACCATTTGCACATGGCCATGGCATCTAAATAATTTTGCATCATGTATCTTGGACTACCCGTGAAGAATGAAGGTAATATAGTTTTCTTTCCCCGCTTCTTATTTTCTTGGTTGGATGATTCTGCTACTTCGGCTAATCGTGAATATGTTTCACATCTTAGCTCCTTTTGCTGGTTACGAACATACAACATCCTTTCAGCTTCAACCATTATGTATCCATCCACCAAAAACTGCTGAAATAAANTAAATCCGGGTATCCATACCATTTGCACATGGCCATGGCATCTAAATAATTTTGCATCATGTATCTTGGACTACCCGTGAAGAATGAAGGTAATATAGTTTTCTTTCCCCGCTTCTTATTTTCTTGGTTGGATGATTCTGCTACTTCGGCTAATCGTGAATATGTTTCACATCTTAGCTCCTTTTGCTGGTTACGAACATACAACATCCTTTCAGCTTCAACCATTATGTATCCATCCACCAAAAACTGCTGAAATAAATGTCTGCCATGTAGAATAGTTGAGAATTTACCAGGCCTATCTTGTATTCGGTAAGCAAACCATTCACGCATGGTTACATATTTTCTATCCTTTTCTGGTGTCTCATCTGTAACTCCTTGATGGTATATATCAGTCCTATATCCATCTTCCGCATAAGGGAATAATAGCGGGTATTGCAACGGTAAGTATGACACATGCAATTCACTAATCCTTTTGACTTTGCCACTTTGTTTATGGACCAGAATGTCTCTTGGGTTATGCTACTCATCAAAATCACCAACTATTAGTGCAGCCACCTCATTCGCTGTGGGAAGATCATATTGTCTTCCATCCTTTGCATGTTTACCTAAAAGTCTTATTGTAACATTTTCGTTAGCAGATCTCAATGTGAGACCAGCCATTCGGAACTTTTGTACTAAAGGATTTTCTTTATTAAGCATGTCCTTCAGGTCTTTAGTTAATGTGCGGTCCATGCTATTATTTGATGAAGATGATCCACCGGATGTTGAACTGATACATTTTACATTATCGTGTAGTCAGTATATTTAACTTTTAAATCATAGATAATATACAAACAAATATAATATGTAAAAATATTGATAAAAGTATACCTGACAGCACTAATTCGAGTTTCAATCTCATTTGGTGGATCATAAATGTATAGTTGAGAAAACTTTGGTGTTTCGCCAGGATTGGGTAACAAATTACCTAACCGGTGATAGTTTTGACCCTGAATCCTAAAACAAAATGGTCCCCAACCGGTGTTAACTGAATGATCCACATTACCACCCATAGAAGTAAAAGCAAACATGGAATTATAACGTCGAGTGTTCTCCATGAACCTCTTGCTTTTTCTGTTCTCTCTATTCAAAAGTCCCTTTAATAATTCTGGTGGTTCCTTTAAACCAACTGGTAGCATTACCTTTCCTTTACCGCAACAAACTGAGAATGAATCATTAGCAGTTACTTTGCTCAGTCCAACCTTTTCTTCTGCATACCACAACATTGCACCACATTTGTTGCATTGAAAATTTGGGTCTCCATGATCAAAGTAATCTAAACAGAAAAGGATAAATTATTGTTGGAGGTTGTTTGTATTGATTAACTGTACGTTAAACTCGAAGAATGTTACAAATAAGAAATTAACATACTTGTGCTTAATAAAGTTATAAAATAGTACCTTTAGAAATTCCTGAAATTCGATCGATATATCCATGTTCATCTTCAGTCTCTTCGTCTGATGAAACAATCTCATTTTCAGTTGGTATTGATTTTCCTTTTATATGGGCTCTATCTTCTAAATTTGAAGTAGGATTGGGTATTGTTGAAGTCTATTCATCGACATGATTTATAGAACCTGTATAAAGTATAAGTATATTTTTAGTACATGAACATATAAATATAGTATGTGTACGTGGAATAAGCAAAAAGAATATGTATGTAAAAAAATAATCACCAATGTCAAATGGTATTGGAGTCTTGTTTTGGAACCTGCTCCTTGGATTTTCGTCTGACAATTCCCATGCTGATTCGCAAGTTAGTAAGTACCAGATTATATATATGTTGAAAAAATTATATAAAGATAACTATTGTATAACTTACTCGAATAAGTGTTTTCATTTGTTGGTATAGCATTTGTAATATCCGGTGTGTCAAGGTTATTATCTGAAGATCCAACACCTGTATTTTTCCGACAACAACCTCGATCTGGACGTGTTTTTGGCTGACTTGATAAGAGGAGTTTGTTGTCAAAGGAGTAGTACGTGGACGACCACGTCCTCTATGAGTTACTACTGAATTGGAAGCTTCCGGTGTAATAGTTACATTTGTTTGTTGTGAAACAAATGGTGTAGTAACATGGAACGTGGAGATACTTTCGTTTATCATGGATGTTGTGCCTAAAAAAATCATAGATTTGTATAGTTGAGTATGTAAAACATAATTATATGCAGAAATATATAGCATGATATACTTACTGGATGTAATATCCGAAAGAGGAGCTCTTTTTCCAACGGTAGTAAGATGCTTGTTAGAAACATCTGAACTTTTGGCATCATTAAACTTATTCTTTAATGGATTTGCATTTTCGTTATTTTGAGTATGCAAATTATACTTTCCTTTATTTGATGATACCAGGTTGGGAGAATCTGCATGACAAAAAATTCAAAAAATAATCAAAGATGTTAATGAGGTACTCTAATGTTATTAAATATACAAATTTCAAAACAGCAAAAAGATATAAAACTTAAACAATATACTTTGATTTAGATTGGAGTTCGGTATAGACAGAAGTTGATAATTAAGATGGTAGTAGCTGAATTGGCTCAGATTCTGATTTGCCAAATGAACTGTAAATAAAAACATTGTCAATAATAGTTGTCATATTTTTGGTTGATTGTGAATACATGATTATATAAAGATCAATTCTATTAAACCATTACCTTTTGAAGGAGGGAGTTGTGTTAGACATGAAATAACATTTGCTTGATCTACATGTGAGTTTGTAACAAAATTCTGGTTAGGAATTGATTTTTTGGAGTTGAATGGTTTAGGTACACTTGCTTGGGAGGTTTGCAATACAACATCTGGTGATGTATGGTTGGTTGTAACCAGATTTTTACGCGGACGTCCACGTCCCCTCTTAGGTAGTACTGATTTTGAGATTTTCCGGTGTATTAATCACATTTGGTTGTTCTACATATGAGCTTGTAACAAAATTGTTGATATGAATTGATTCAATGCAATTTGATGGTTTACGTACACTTGGTTGGGAGGATTGCAATGCAACATCCTGTGATGTATGGTTCGTTGTAACCGGATTTTTATGCGGACGTCCATATCCCCTCTTAGGTAGTACTGATTTTGAGATTTCCGGTGTATTAATCACATTTGCTTGTGTTAACACAGAAGTAGAAACCAAAGGGGAGGAAACAGTTTTCTTGATTGTGGAAATTGTACCTAAAAATAAAATTTTAGTTAACATAGTGGTTTATGTAAGACATAAATTTTGCAAGATAAAAAGCAATCTATACTTACTTGTTGTACTATTAGAAGGAGCAGATGTTTGTCCAATGTTAGTACTGCCATATTTGTTGGAGTTGGGATATTCCTTCATCAAGAATATTGTTAACAAAATATTGGATATGGTTAATTTGAAATGCCGTAAATGAAGGAGTGTTTGTTAATAATAATTAATTGTTGTACCAAATTTTAAACTATCCAATAAGATGAAAAATTTTGTTGAACAAAAGTTTTTGTTTAATACTTATTACAGGTATTGCATGTTTGGCCATACTAAAAGAAATGAAACAGTCTTTGAAATGATCCAAAGTATAAATAATTAAAATTTATATCTTCTCCATAGTGTTATTATGAAAACAGCAAATAAAAGAACCAACATTCAAATCCAAACAAAGGAAATACCAAAACACAAATTGTCTAATCAAAACAGACTTTGAAATGAAACAAAGTAGAATTATTGTGAAGAAGATATATGTTGTAGATAGTTCATCATTCCTTTTCTATCTTGACTTCAACCATAGCCCTCTTTCCTTTCCTCGCTTCATACTCCTCGTCCTCAAAATCATCGAGGTCAATGACTGTGCGCTTGCCAGAACTTCCGGAACCACCTTCAGAACTCTTCCCAGCTGTATCCTTTCCAGTTGGTGTGTATTCCAAGTTGAAAGGGATACTTTCATTATATCTTAGGATGCTTGAGGGTTGAGAATCTCCAACAGATTTTGAAACCGGAGTCTCAAGCGAATCGTCAGTTTCCTGTAAAAAATATATCAAAAAATAATTTAATGTGTTATAACTTAAAAAATCAAATATAATGTTACTATTTGAAAGATGTATAAAGTAACAGTTATTGAGGCTTACATCCATGATGAAATCTTTTTTGAATAGTTTAATGAATTCAGCATCATTAGACATCTTTGTAACCTGGTAAGTATGATGGTTGTTGTTGATTGCCCACTCAGTATAAGTAAAACGAAACAACAACCTTTTCCCAACAATTCGGTTTGTCAGTTCCTCAGGGAACATGTCTTCAACACCAGGTCCATATTGTTCTTTTAGTTTGTAGCAAGGAATATCAACCAAAGTATTGATCATATCATCAAACAAAAGTAAGGAAGCAGAACCGGTATCATCAATTACTCGTAGAATGACTTTGTACCTAAAATTGCAATTAGAAAAAGTTTAATTATTTCATTTGGTTTATGAAAAATAACTAAGTTATTAAGTTGATATGTAGTAATTTAAAACTGGTAAATAAATATACATACTTTGGTCCGATAGCTGTAATTTTTTTATGCACTTTGCAAGTCCAAAACTGTGTGTTAGCCTTTTCTGTTTTTGATGACTGAACTTGTTTTTTTAGACGAAGAATCATCTTCATCCTCCTCAAATGGTTTTGCAATCCTACCACATCTTTTGCAACCAATATACGTCCATCCGTATTCTCGGTGGATTTTGTGGACTTTCCCATAGACTATACAATCATATTCCTAAGGAAAATGTTTAAAGGTAAAATGTGTATTAGTGTCCTAAATTAAACAAAAATAAGTTTTTTCATATTATTTGTAGTTTTGTGTAATGAACGTAAAATTTAAATAAGAACTATTACCCATGCAGACTCACGAATGCAGCCAACCTTTTTTTTGATTCCACCAGCACAAAATTCCTCAGGTGTATCTTCCTTTTTCACAGGAGTGTAGACACTTATAGCGCTCTTGGTGGCATCATATCCATCAACTTCCTGATATCTGTGAAAAATAAAATTATTAATTATATATTTTTTTTACATTATGCAGTTACAATATGTAAGAATTTGTACCTCTTCCTGAATGCATGTATTTCAGGCAAATCTTTATCGATATACAGCTTAGTGGAGAAAACAGCAGGATTAATTGAAGGTTCTGCACGACAAATCAATGAAATGCTCAACAGATGGTTTCCCAAAAAAATAAGTAAAAAAAACATGTGTAGCTACTCACTGTTGAAATATCTTACCCTAGCATGTTGAAGGATCATAACCACAGGAGTCAATGACTCATTCTGATGGTTTGAAACAGCATCCAATTTATTAATCCAATCATCAAAAAAACAGCATTCTAGTTGTGCACCTCTGTTAATCAGTATGTAAGGAAGCAGTAAATAAAACAAAGTAACACACAAATCAATTGGAAGACTGGAATTATTAAAAGGCAACTTACTCTATATCTTGGAGTATGACAGTTTTTCTCATTTTCTCTTTTCCAAGATATTCAAATGGTATAGGTTGAGAAATTGATATGACTGTACCAATAACATCTTCATCAGTTATATGAAAATTAAAAATGAAATTATCAATAACAATACTAAACGAAAACAGATGACAAAAAACAGTAAAAGAAATGAAATAAGGACTTACCAACCATATCCCTCTCATCAAAAGATTTGAGGTTAAAGTTAGTAAAAGGCTCAAAGCAAAAACCTCGTTGGTTATTGTCAAAGTTGTTGACCCTAGTCACGGCAGTATTCTTGAAGAAACTGATTTTGAATTTGTGGCTAAGCAAAGGAAACTTGCCACCGTTTTCACCCACACCAAAATTCGAGATCCTATAGCAAGAACCTTCATCCAAGATTGCATTAAACCTGTTCATAGAATCAGCCTTAATACTGGCTTGGATCCTGTTACCCTGAAACACATTAATAAAAAGAATGTAAGCATGTAAAATGATTAAAGGAAACATATATTGAATTAAATTAGAAACAACCTCTTGATCTTGAAGAATAACTTCAACACCCCAAGTTTGATTGGGCTTTCCGAAAGGATGACTTTTCCATATACTGATGACACTGACGACAATCTTAACGTCGTCTAACATAGGGTCAATTTGAGATATCATTGTGATTTGTTGGTCCATAGTTGAAACTGCATACAACAAGGTATAAATTTATAAACAAATATCATGATACATAAACTATAACTGAAATATAAACTACATAACTAAATGATATGAAATCATTGTTTTCATATACCTTTTCTAATATTTTAATGGTATTCTGATGTGATGACTTACACAGAGTTTACTCCTTTATATAGATGAAGATTAGGTTAATTTCAAAAATTTCCGGTTGTTAACAAAGGAAAGAAAATGATTAATTTGAATTTCAGAGAAAATCAAGGAGTGTTTGTTAGTTAATAATTAATGGGGATATTATTTTAGTTTTAAAAGTTCAAACTTTCCTATAAATTTTCTATCTCACAAATCTCCTAAATATAAAAATGCCTAAATCTATAATCGACAACAATAATTTACAGTCAAGCATAAACATAAATAATATAAGAATATTTATACAATGAAATTAAAAAACTAACCGGGAGCAATAAAAAAGAACAAATCCTTATCCTTATTTTTTCTTCGCCAACATAATTAATAGGTAACCGAGACTTGAAACATTGTATCCACATGATTAAATGTAATCTCAAAAAGAACAAAGAATTATTCATTTATCTGTCGATTTTTAGGGTTATATGCTATGATGATTGATTGATTTTTATGATTTCAAATTGGGGTTAATAAATGGGTAAAGGATTTTTGGGGATTTTGAGTAAACAATTTAGGGTTAATGCTTGATTAATTGTATTCGTTTTATTTTGGGTATCAAATTAGGCGAAGGAATAGTTTGAGATTTCAATTTTAGGGAGGAAATTAATGTATGAAACATGAATGGGAGATCCGGTTTGTTAGGGTGTTTGACCCAAAAGAGAAAACGGAAAATAGTAAAAAGTGATCAATGGTGGAGGGATTTTTGGGAATAAAAAGGGACACGTGTTTTTACCTAATTAAATGGGGAAGATCATGTTTGAAAAAACCCTCCTTTATATGGAGTGGTGATAGGATACGCATGACTAGTTAAACCCACATCATCATCAATATGTCCATGTCATAGCGTGTAACTCCATGTCATCATAATTACTGTCCACATAAGCACTACTTTGGCTGTGAATATTAAAATTCAGATTTTAAAAAAAATTGACATATGCAGGATTCGAACCTAGGTCTTGGCATCCACACACAAGCACTTCAACCAATGGACCAGTCAAGATTTTGTGATAGCTACTTGAAAACAATAATGACATGCTTAATTTGATGTCTTATAATAACATCTCAATGCCCTTATCAAACATATAAACGTAAAAAAAATAATGTCATCTCAAAACCATAACCCTAATCCCGTATTCCCATCTATCATAGAATTATAGAAGAAACATGCAACAACCAGTAAAAAAGGTGTCGACTTTCTCTCTTTTTTCTCTAAACCTTAATATATCATAGTATGTTTGTTTTTACATTTGTGCAGATTTGTAGTGATTTATCTTGCTTTTTCATGCACAACAGGTAATACATGTTCTTTAATTTTAATGATGTTTATGTTTAATATTGTTTACATTCGACGGCAGCAACAACAGGTAATGCATGTTCTTTGAAGAACGTAGCGTATACAAACCCTCGACTAATGTCACAACCCTAAAAGAAGTCACGTAAAGAACCACTGCTGAGTATTAGAGTTAAAAAGCTTGGGCTTACAAGAAGCTCTGTGTTGTTTACCCTAATGCAAGAAAAACAGGTTTGGTCATTTTGAAAATGTTTTTGAGGTAAACCTCTTACCAAACCATCATTAACAATCTTATTAATGGTTTTAAAGTTAACATGACCAAGTCTTCTATGCCAGAACATTGACTCATCCATTGTGGCTTTTGCAACAAGGCAAGTAAGACTTTCCTTAGGAACAATTTTCTTCATATCAACACTTTATGTGTTGCCCTTTCTTGAAACTTTAAGCAGTACTTGACTTTCATCAGGTAGCTTAATGTCTGGAGAAAGAACAAGACACTCAATGTTAGTAAAAAGAATTTTGTTTTTTTTTGTCACACATTTATGAGACACTAATATAAAGAGATTATACTTAAGCTCTGGCACAAAATACACATTCTCAAAGTCAAGTTTATCGGTTTTGATAGTCCCTTTACCAAAAATTCTTCCACCTATTCCTCTTCCAAAACTAACATATCCTTCATCCAATGATTTGAATTGTGTGAGGTATGATATGTTACCAGTCATGTGTATTGAGCATCCACTATCAGCATATACTTTATCTTCCTTATCATTTTAAGGATGTTTATGCACATAAAAATAAAGGAATTAGTTTCCTTTGGGGACCGAAGCTATCCCTGACTTGGATCTGCCTCGTGCATCAATGTAATCATATTTATTCAATGTTATTGATGCACCATTCGGTTTGGTAGATCTCGATACCTAACGTGCTGAGGCCTACACAGCATTGCCCATTTGACCCTTAAAAGCATTCACATGCCTAGTAGTACTAACTACTGTCCTGGCAGTACAAACTGCTGGCTTAGCAATGTTGACTTTTGGAACCCATTTTTTCTTGTGAATAGCGGTTTTCATATAAAAGGGCCTTTTAACTGTTAGTGCTTGTTTGTTAAAACTTGAAGTTGGTTTTGCACTTGAAACAGTTTGCTTGAAATCAACAGTCTTGTTTTGTCTAGCAGTAGAAAAGGTTTCGATGACAGACATCAACAGGACTAATATATAATTACTAATATCAAGTAGCACATGTTGCGGAAGCGTAGGATCACATATAACATATAATAGTTAACCAAAACATAATGAAAATGTACCGTATGCAAATCTTGATTCCTGAACTATGAAGAACAATATAGATCTATGTTAAACCCCTTACCTTTTTGTTTAACGATCTCTTGATAATAACTAAAGTAAGTTATTACCTCGTTCTTGTACACACAAACTCTAGTGAATTAAAGATTATGCAAGTAATAAGAAAACACTTTTGTTTTGGAAAACAAAAATCGAACAACCCTTGGGATAGGGGTGTACGATCGGCAAGAGCAACAAGAAGGAAAAGAAAAACCAATTTAAGGTTATGTGTGCAAGAGTCAAAAAACCAATAACCATTGGTTTTCTATATATACTAGTTGAAAAACTTTGGGAGCAAGTTAGGGCAAGGAGATACCCCCCTTGGGTTGTGTTCGACCAGCCTAAGGACCCAAGAGGTCCTTCCGGATCTTTCTTGCCTCCTAATTTCAATCTAGTCCTTCATGTTTGCTTTTAACGATAGTTAGTCCGTACGGTTAATAACTAACGACCGTTAAGTCCATTTAATGTTTAAATAATTATATAAACATAACATTTAATATATAATTATATTACTTTAATTCTCATTTGTATTGTGTGCAATCCCGAGGTCTCGGGTTCGATTCTAGACATTTACACGTTAATAAATTAATCATATTCCAACAGCTCCCACTTGGTTATCTATTAACGGTAAAATGACATTGGTCGGCGTCTTGCAACACTCCAATGCCCCTTGTTCAACTCGAGTTAAGTTTCCTGGAAAACCCTTAACGATGAATCGTTATTATTATCCTTTTGTTACTAATACTCTTATTAATAAAGAAATAAATCTTTATTAAATTTTAGTTTCTCGTATATTAATGATTGAACAAAATGACCAAAACATCTGAACGTATTCCAGATAGTCTTTGGGCGTGGCCACGCAAACATTTTGTCAATCCTACGAGTGGCCCAATAGTATTAAACTTCAAAACAAATTTGAAGGAACAAATTCTATTTTGACTACAAGACTAACCCATGGACTTTGCAACACTTTTGAAAACAACCCTTATAACTACCAGTTACGGATAGCGGTAGATTGCTCTACAAAAATGCACTACATCCATGACACTTATTTGGTATCTCTAGTCTGAGGATAACTAATTATGATTTACTTAAAATAAGTAAAATCATGTAGTTGGGATAAGTCCTATATTCAATTCATTGAATATCATAATTGTCTTCCCTTAATAATATTCCCATATCATTAACCGACTACGGAAAGTTTTAGAATAATAAAATTATTCAAGGATTTAAACATGCAAAAACAGGATATATTATTAAAAGAATGTAAATAAACATAACCAATACTTTATTTCATTAAAAATTAATAATTCGTACATTACATCCTTTATCCAAATACTAATCACAAATGGGCATGAAACTTTCAGCCTTAAGAATACCTATTCCTTCAGCTAGCTTATAAAGCTTAGTGCCAGGTAGAGCTTTCGTCAATTGATCTGCTAAGTTATCATCTGTGTGAACTTTGAGTAAATCGATCTCTCCAATCTTCACTTGCTCATGCACGTAGTGATATTTGATCGGGAAATGTCTGGTGCCCCTCATGAGTCCAGGCTCATGAGCAAATGTGATTGCTGCAGAATTGTCACAATACATTTTAATTGGTTGTTGAATCGATGGCATAACTCCAAGCCCCAAAACGAACTTTCTAATCCAAACAACTTCCATTGCAGCTTCTGATGCAGCTATATACTCACTTTCTGTTGCAGACATCGCTAATGTACTCTGCTTCTTGCTCCTCCAATCCACAGCTCCTCCATTAATGACAAAGACATAACCCGTCTGAGACTTCGTATCATCCTTATCACCTTGCCAGGAAGCATCACAGTAACCTGTAACATCAAGTTCTGCATTTGGATCTGGATTACCCCCATAAACTAAGAATACATCTTTAGTAGCCCTAAGGTACTTAAGAATATTCTTCACAGCAGTCCAGTGAGCTTCACCTGGATTTTGCTGAAATCGACTGGTTAAGTTCTGAGCAAATGCCACATCTGGCCTTGTGCTTTTCACCGCATACATTATAGATCCCACAGCCGAAGCATAAGGAACTTTCTTCATGCGTTGCACCTCTGCAGGTGTTGAAGCACACAGTTTGCTACTCAAGCCATGGTGTTCTTGCATTGGCAAATATCCCTTTTTGGAATTTTGCATATTGAATCTCTTCAATATTTTATCAATGTAAGCACTTTGGCTTAATCCAATTAATCACTGAGATCTATCTCTAGATATCTTAATTCCAAGAATGAATGGAGCTTCCCCTAAATCTTTCATTGAAAAACACTTTCCAAGATATGCCTTAACTTTATGCAAACTTGGAATGTCTTTTCCCATGATCAATATGTCATCGACATATAAAATAAGGAAAATTACATCACTTCCACTAGCTTTGTGGTATACACATGGCTCATCAAGATTTTGAGAAAATCCAAATCTTTTGATTTCTTCATCAAATCTTTTATTCCATTGACGTGATGCTTGCTTCAATCCATAAATGGATCTTTGAAGCTTGCATACACGCTTTGGAAAATCTGGATTGACAAACCCCTCAGGCTGCGCCATATAGATGTCTTCATCTAGGCGACCATTTAAGAAGGCGGTTTTGACATCCATCTGCCAAATCTCATAGTCATAGTATACAGCTATGGCTATGAGAATCCTAATAGCCCTAATATCAGCTACAGGAGAAAAGGTCTCCTCATAGTGAATAACCAAATGTTTGAGTAAACCCTTGAGCTACCAAACGGGCCTTATAGGTGTGTACAATGCCATCCATATCAGTCTTTAACTTATAGAGCCATTTACTCCCAACTACCTTGGCACCAGGAGGAAGGTCTACTTCAGTCCAGACTTCATTATCATGCATGGATTGCATTTCCCTATTCATAGCAACCTGCCATTTTTCCTTTTCAGGACTATTCATGGCAGCTCTATAACTAGCAGGTTCATCAAGATCCTCTAGTATAGATTGATCGTACTCTACATTAAGACAAAGTCGTTCAGGTGCTTTCACAGGTCTTGTAGACCTGCGAATGGGAACCACTTTGTAAAACCCCCAAAATTGTCAATAGCAGCGGAAGACTTAGTAATGACAGCGGAAGCTTTTCGGGGTATTACCTAGAGGATCTTTCTTACAATTACAGAAAACGACACAAAGTGACATTTTAAAGTTATATTTATTTCAAAATACCAAATATCCAAAGAACATGACTTTTCATAAGTTAGAGAACAAGTTTTATTCTGAAAGTAATAAAACAGTTTATTAAAGTCCATGTTGTGTTTATGCCCACTCCGTGCCTTCAAGTTCCGTCTTGTTTAGTTACCTGAGATAAACATGCTAAAGTCAACATAAAGTTGAGTGATATTCATAGGTTTAAGTTTAATAGTTTGAACCACAAGTTAAAGAATGTATTGCAATCACATGCAATCAACAAGTTTAAAAACAATGTTCCTGTTATTGCCTTAAGCTCATGACACGCAAAGATTAACAGCCAATCATAATCTCAAGTTATGACGGTAAGTAGTAGGCCCCCAAGATAGGTATCTGCCAATAACCTATTATAAGAACAATAAAGTGCGCCTGGTGTTTTCTCTAACAACCAAATGAGGATTGTTAATCACTAATAGTACTATCCACACTTATTTACGTTCACCCTGTAAGTGATTAAGGTTCATGATCGAGGGACTTTTAGCAATAGCAACTTAAGCAAATAACGTTAGCCTGACGGTATCATAATACCCGGTATAAAAGACTTGTGTTCGTGTTTTAAGCATGTATTCCCCCACGGGAAAATAGTTAAAGAGTGGGCTATGAACTCACCTTAGTAGTACAGTAGAGTAGTAGTATCGTAAACTCAACGATGCTAGGCAACGGCTTCAGACACAACCTAAAAGATAATGCAAGTTTCAGTTTATAATCTAAGTCCAGTTTTATCGCGAATATTAGTCATTCAGTTACGAACAAAACTCGTGTTTGTTTTAATGTTTAAAGTTCAAAAATAAAGTTATATATACATATAACTTGTGAGTACATTGATCGATGATCGATGGAAAGTCTTTATAAATAAGTCAAAGTTTGTAGACGCTAAGTCACAATTGTAATTTATAAAAGAAGACGAATAATCGTATTTAAAAGAAAAGAAATAACATATCGTTATATCGTTAAAATTTAATTATAGTCGCGAATTATATAACGTATATATAAAAGTTAAATTTATAAAAGTTTTACATTAAATATGTGTAATTATATATAAAACATTAATATTATTTTTATAAAATAATATTTACAGAAAATCCTTCAAGTTTTACCAAAGTTACACTTTTAACTCTAACGATATACATTTTACACCGTTAGTCCGAAGTTAAATATTATTACATTTTAAGTCCAATAGTATCCTTATTAACATTTAATACCCAAAAGTTTCATTAATTACAGTTTTTAACTCAGAAAATCAAATTTGACAGTTTCTACCCAAAGTTTACAACTTTGGCAGTTTTAGTCCTCGGTTATGAAAATTTTGCAAACTTAGTCCAAAAGTCAAAAAACTTGAAAGTTTAACATTTTTATTCTCAAATTAAGCTTAGAACATTCTTATTAGCTTATTGGATCAGCTTATGGCTTAAAAATCTTTTATTTTTACTTAATGGGCCTTAACGAGACATATTAAGGGCCCATTAACGTTTTTAGATCCGTTGGGCTTTCGAAAGTTTTGGGCCTTGTCTTGGGCTTATCTTAGGTTTATAAAAATGTTGAAAACAAGCTTGTATGATCAGTTTATCAATTAAGCTTAATGGGCTTATAAGCCTTTTTTGTTAGTTATAAAGGTTTATAGAAAAGTGTTTTGTGTCGATCAAAAGGGGTCGAGCAAACAACTTATACGAGTTTATAAAGTCGAACAAAATACGTTTCCTGATTGTTAGCCAAGTGGTCAATGAGTTTGAATCATAAAATGAATAGATCATGTGTCGAATAAGGTTTTTACGAGACCAAAGTGATTGACCAAAAATCATATTGAAACTGTTTCCACACTTAGAAATATTATATGAGTGGGTCTAGTAACCTTCAAAACGTGTCGAGTTAAATATGTAAACGTAGGTTTTAGATTCAAATCTTTATGTCACTTGATTTCTAGTATATTAGACTTCTTGTATGTCGAATAAACTATATGTGTCACGTTTCATATAACAAAAATAAATAGACAAAGTGAACGTGTGAAACCAAAATAACGGAATGCAAAACAACGACAAAGGTTCTCCATGTTCTCACCTCACCACTAGGGGTGGAGTTTTCTTGAATGTAGGGATCGAATAGGTACAAAGGATCAATGTAGAATGGTTCACGACCTTCCAAAGGTTCAAGTCGAGCAAACGAGGTACTCTTGGATGACTTCGAAACTTCCTACGTTAGGCAAATGGTTCGTCCCAATTCAACTCGTAAAAACTTGAAGCAAATCTAATTTGGTACATTTTTGTGAGTGTGACCAACTGAGATTGCATGGGGAGGTTTTATAGTGAGTTTGTGAATGTATGACCAGTGAGAAATGCCAAGGAATGTTGTGTGTTGGCTCGTTGTTGTGGTGTGGCACCACATTCTCGTCCAATCAAACGAAAACAACCAAAGGAATGTGTCATACAATCTTCGCTGTCTTCCTGACCATTCTACTATAATTTGTTGTCAGGTTTATGCTGCCGCCGGTATTTGGGGGGGTTGTGAGGGTGTGGCTAGGAGGGTTATGTGATCATGGTTTAGGCAAATCTTAGTTCATAGGTTTGGGTTATCACTTGAGCAGTTGACATGGCAGAGTGAGACATTTAACAACTTTGTATATTCGCTGGAAACTCCTTGCTGGTGGTTAATGGGTGTGCAAAATTTTATTGTAATGTTGAAATTAAAAGAAACGAGGTGGTTTTGTGGCCTTGGTCTCGACTGGAACAAAGAAAACAAAAGAAAAAAATATTAAGGGCCTCGATGGGCTTAAAAGCCTGGTGGGCTTGCGTTTTGTTTGGGCCCAGCAGAAGAGAAAAAAAATATATAAGGATTAAGGGTCCGTTTGGCTAGCAGTTGGGTTTAAAGGCCCATTGGGTCACATAGGCCCAATTTGTGAGTTTCAAGAGTCGGTTTACAGTCCAATAATATTAGTGAGCAATCTCGGGAATTTTTGTAGGCTCCGGAAATATATAAATATTGTACGGTAAATATACGAAACGTATATTTGTAAAATATAAACGTTTTAAAATATATTCGCGATATTAGACTATCTAGGTTTGTGTGTAAGCATCGTTCCTAGGAAAATGATCAATTACAATCACCGTAGTGACTTATATAACAAGTCATATAAAAAAAAAGAAATTTGTCACTCGTAAAAATGGCATTTAAATAACGCAAGACCTTTTATTCATGTTAATTTATTTACTAACCGTATGGGAAAATTACGAGAGGCTACACACTTCAACTTTAGGTGGAGGACCCAGACTATCTGGTTCTTCCGGAAGTTGACTAGTGGTTTCAGAAGGTAATGCATCAACCTGATCGTCTTCCAGATCATATACCCTCCCACTTAATTCTTGAGATATGAGTTCCTTTTCCAAGAAATCTCCATACCTAGCAACAAATACTTTGTTTTCAGGGGGGTAATAAAAGTAGTAACCCATCGTTTCCTTTAGGTATCCTACGAAGATGCACTTCACAGATCTTTGTTGGAGTTTATCTACAGAGTAACGTTTAACATACGCCTCGCAGCCCCAGACCTTTAGATAAGACAAGTTAGGAGCTTTTCCAGTCCATAACTCATATGGTGTTATCAACCTTCTTTGTGGGAACCATATTAAGAATGCGAACAGCAGACTCCAAGGCATAATCCCAGAATGAGAAGGGAAGAGTTGTCAGATTATACATAGATCGTATCATGTATTGCAATGTACGATTTCTTCTCTCAGATACACCATTTTGTTGTGGAGTATATGGAGNGAGCTTTTCCAGTCCATAACTCATATGGTGTTATCAACCTTCTTTGTGGGAACCATATTAAGAATGCGAACAGCAGACTCCAAGGCATAATCCCAGAATGAGAAGGGAAGAGTTGTCAGATTATACATAGATCGTATCATGTATTGCAATGTACGATTTCTTCTCTCAGATACACCATTTTGTTGTGGAGTATATGGAGAAATAAGGTGCTGGACAATTCCTTCCTTAGCTAGATAATCTATAAACTCTTGACTCAAGTATTCACCACCTCTATCAGATCGAAGAGCTTTAATCTTCTTTCCAAGTTGCAACTCTACTTCTGCTTTAAACACTTTGAATGTTTCAAAGACCTCATGTTTATGTTTAAGTAAATAAACATAACCATAACGACTATAATCATCCGTAAATGTTAAGAAGTAGCTAGCACCCCTCCTTGACACATTTCTAAGTGGTCCACACACATCTGTATGAATAAGACCAAGTAGATCAGAGGCCCTTTCAATCCTATTTTTAAAAGGTTTCTTTGTCATCTTGCCAGCAATACAAGATTCACATTTATCAAATGATTCATCAGTGATCTTTTCTAAAAGCCCATCGTGTTGCAGCTTTTCCATGCGTGTCTTGCCAATGTGAGCAAGTCGACAATGCCAAAGATAAGACGAATCCAGACCTTTCTTGATTCTCTTATGGTTGATGCTATACTTTGAATTATTATTAAAATCATTATCATTATTATTCATGTCCAACTCAAAAATACCATTCACATCAATTGCATTAAAATAAAATAGATCATTTAAGGAAACTGAAATTCCATTGCTTGAAATAGTATGATGATAACCAACGTTCAACAAACATGAAAAAGAAATTACACCTCTAACAATTGACGGTGCATAATGACAATTATTTAAAGATAGTACTAGGCCCGAAGGCAACACTAAATTAAATACTCCTATAGCTTCAACTCCTGCAGGCGCTCCATTACCCACGTGCAAGAATTGTTCTCCATAGGACAACTTTCTTTCCACTCTAAACCCCTGCAAAGTATTGCAGATATGAATACCACAGCCCGTATCATATACCCATGTATTCAGTTTCGGAGATAAAGAAAATAATTCAATCATAAAGAACACACCTGATGAAGAAATGGGTTGACCAACTTCACTCTACTGCTTCTTTCGTCGCAAGTCATTAATGTAGAGCGCACAATTACGTTTCCAGTGCCCCACTTGATGACAATGGTGACAAGCATGTTCCTTCTTCACGGGAGGATTCACCTTAGGCTTCTTGGGTTGGTACTTATTCACCTATGGATTTGGTTGATAGGCCAAAGTCTGCTTGCCTTTATCAGCCTTACCCTTAATCTTGTTCACATGCGATTTTTTCTGGATCCTACCCCCTTGAATTGCCAACACTTGTAGGGTAGGTACCTTGCCCTTAGCTGGTAGATGCTTCTCATAGTCAACAAGCAATGCGAGAACTCTGAGACTGTCTTCCCCGAGTAGTGCATGTTGAAGTTCTGTACAAAACCAGCAAAATCCTTGTTAAGGGATCTGTTGATTAAGTGAACTTGAACATTGTCGGGGTAATCGAATCCGACCCTGTGAAGTTGATCAAAGAATTCTCTCATCTCATTCACATAGTCTTTAACGGGTTTTCCATCACCATGCTTGCAGTTGTGTAATTTGTCAAGTGACTCATACAATTCAACTGCTGGAGACTTTTCGTAAACCTTCTTGAGTTCATCGATCATGTCTTTTGGAAAATAATACTCAAACTTCTTTTNTGAACATTGTCGGGGTAATCGAATCCGACCCTGTGAAGTTGATCAAAGAATTCTCTCATCTCATTCACATAGTCTTTAACGGGTTTTCCATCACCATGCTTGCAGTTGTGTAATTTGTCAAGTGACTCATACAATTCAACTGCTGGAGACTTTTCGTAAACCTTCTTGAGTTCATCGATCATGTCTTTTGGAAAATAATACTCAAACTTCTTTTGCATTATTGGATCCATACTTTGAAGCATCAAGCATCCAACTTCATTGTACTTAGCATGCTCCACTCTCCAATCAGCCTTTTCCTGCTCAGTGGCAGTTGTGGCATTTGGTTCCTCGGGGCAAGGAGTCTGCAAATAATTGAGCTTACCAGTCGCTCTCAAGACAATTCTGAGCGAACGGTGCCAATCATTGAAGTTTTTCCCAGTCAATTTGGCTCTCTCAAGGTGACCTTTGAAAGCAGCAAACACGGAGTTATCAGGTTGAGCCATTTCTACAGAAAAAGTTCAAACATTAGTATTTTCAGTAATGAAAATATTTTCAATTAAACATAATACCCATGGAAATATTCATATAACCACCTTAGTTTCTTGAAAACCTAGGATCCAACTTTTCATAATTTCACTACATCAGTTGATCTGCTAATAGTGAAAGTACAAAAGATGGTAATCTGTCGTACAATAATTGGCAAACAAGTTTTCCAATTCCTAGATGAATTATGGGATTTACTTCAAATTGATTCATCAACTTGCCATGTAAGCATGTTTCATCCCATCTCATGCCTTAAGTTCTAGGTCTCACGCATCAACTTAATTAAGTCATCTAACTTAGAAACTGCAAATTATCCATGTGGAGGTCTCACGCTCACTCGAGAATTTGCCTTGTCATTAATCTTTGGCCTAGGTCTCACGCATACCAAAGAAAAACTCCAAGTGTCCCTTATAGTTAGATGGCATGTAACTTAAATTTTAGGGTATTTAATTTGATGTGATAATCAAAAACATGTATAAAGATGCATGCACTCATCTTTATAACATTAGGGTTTCAAAACAATAATTATTACCAATTAACAAGATAAAGTTAAAAACTTTTGTTTGAGGTATTGGGTTCACCAATTAAAGAAGAACCAATAATTATCATTCACCGAGGTGGAATTGAAGTAAATCACCCTTAAGATGATATTGTACACCCAATGATGATGTAAGTAAGACGTCTTTAACTAACTCATAAGTACATGGAAACCAAAGGTAGACTCTAGGCTCTTTCCAAACCTTGTTTCCATCACTATGAATTAGCTAAAAAAGACTTGCTTGCATAACCATATGTACAAAAACATCAATCAAACACAAAGTATATAACTTTCATCTTTAAAACTTATTAACAAATTTAACAATAAAGATCTCGTCGCGAGGATACATTTAACGCATTACGGCATGTAAGGCCAACCCCTAAGTATAACACATAAGATCTTGATATTGTAAAGTTATTAATAATTAGGTTTCACCATTATTAGTCCAATTAATTTTCTTTGCAAAAAATTAACCTTGTTATTGCTTACAACTTTGATAAACACATAAAACATAAACAAGTAATTTAAAAGAAAACAAATAATCAACTAATAAATAATTAAAAGATGAAACAATTAGCCACATGCATACTTAATTAGATAAACCCTAATTAAAACAATTCTAGGTTTATAATGTGTATAATTATCCGAAACTTTCACTTTGCACAAGTGAGCCACATCCATCGAATAATCGATTGCGTAAGCTAGGGTTAATTAATACACCTACAAGTAAATTGATTATAATTATACTTGGGTCTTCCCCAATTTTTGATCTATCTAAGAATAAGATGTGGAACATATACTTGCAATCAAAATAATTAAACAATCCATTACTAACATGCATGTTTCGTCATGGATTCATGCATAACAATTACCACATAGTTCACAAAAACATGTTACAAACCTAGGGTTTCTAACCAATTAATTAAACTTAATTAATTAAGCCAAAACCCTAATTAGGGTTTAGCATGAAATTGACCCCCCCCCAAAATTAGGGTCATGGTTTTATTTTTCTTAAAAAAAATAAGTAAAACCCTATAAACCATAACATGTGTATCAAAAACAATTAAAGACACGTTTTTTATAGTTTTAGTAAGCAATTACATGTTATACATAGCTCGTGATGCCACTGTTAGAATTTATGAAACATGACTATCATATATAATTACTAATATCAATTAGCACATGTTGCGGAAGCGTAGGATCACATATAACATATAATAGTTAACCAAAACATAATGAAAACGTACCGTATGCAAATCTTGATTCTTGAACTATGAAGAACAATATAGATCTATGTTAAACCCCTTACCTTTTTGTTTAACGATCTCTTGATAATAACTAAAGTAAGTTATTACGTCGTTCTTGTACACATAAAATCTAGTGAATTAAAGATTATACAAGTAATAAGAAAACACTTTTGTTTTGGAAAACAAAAATCGAACAACCCTTGGGATGGGGGTGTACGATCGGCAACAGCAACAAGAAGGAAAAGAAAAACCAATTTAGGGTTATGTGTGCAAGAGTCAAAAAACCAATAACCCTTGGTTTTCTATATATACTAGTTGGAAAACTTTGGGAGCAAGTTAGGGCAAGGGGAGACCCCCTTGGGTTCTGTTCGACCGGCCTAAGGACCCAAGAGGTCCTTCCGGATCTTTCTTGCCTCCTAATTTCAATCTAGTCCTTCATGTTTGCTTTTAACGATAGTAGTCCGTACGGTTAATAACTAACGACCGTTAAGTCCATTTAGTGTTTAAATAATTATATAAACATAACATTTAATATATAATTATATTACTTTAATTCTCGTTTGTATTGTGTGCAATCCCTAGGTCTCGGGTTCGATTCTAGACATTTACACGTTAATAAATTAACCATATGACATGGGTGTCATCTTAACATGAACATTCATTTTGTTAGGGATTTGGTAGCGGTTGGTCAGGTCCGGGCTCTTCATGTGCCTTCCCGCTATCAGTATGTGGATATTTTTACAAAAGGCTTGCCAACCGCTTTGTTTTAGTATTTCCGTTCCAGTTTGAGTGTTCGGTGTCCTCCCGCTTAAACTGAGGGGGAGTGTTAGTTGTACATTTACTATGATTGATTTAGACGTTTATTGTGATTGATTTATTCTTCGTTGTACATTGTAATGTGATTAGGATGATTAGTGGGTAATTGACATTTGTCCAAAATAGCCATGTATAGAGCCTATATGTACCTTATCGTTTGATTTGTAATGATCATCAATCAAAACACAGTTATCTCATAAATTTTTCAGTCGTCTTACTTAGAATGACTGGGTGAGTATATTATACTTAATATTTTTTTCAAGTTTGTGGTATCAAACTACAACGTTAATAATTTAGCATTGTAAAACTTTTAGTTTACACACTATGAGTTACTAGCATACATTTTGGTATAAAGAAGCCCAAAATGAATCTTAGGCCAGGTGATTTGGGCCAGAAATAGATGATTGGCAAATGGTGTAGAAAAATGAAGTGATTCAAATCCCTCTTAGCTGGCCATTAATATTCACACTCATAGTAGCACAAGTTTGGGGTAACTTTTGCTTCTACACATTATAAGAAGTGCAAGTTAGCATGCTCATAAAGTATGATAATAATAGGTGCAAATTAGCATGGATATTAGTATTATTCGTAGTGCTAACATAAAAAATATGATACATTATTACTTGTTTTAGTCCGATTAGGTGGATGATTAAATCAAGGTCAATATTATATATTTAAATATACCATATTTTTCAATTTTTTGTTTTGTTTCATATTATGTAAATTATTTGTAAAGACTTATTCTAGCTAGGCAACAATGGTTTTGACAAGTTTCTTATTATATAAATAGGTAACTAGTCTTGCATTTTCTATTGATTTGTTTTTATAAATAAAGATTTGTTTTTAGCCTAACGATAACGAATTGGTCATCAAAAGAAAGTTGTGAATTAAAGTTTGTTTATAAATCTCTTTTGTAGAGATGAGTTATTTCACAAACTCACTCTTTCCTACAAACCTAGGACTAATCTGGACCATTGAAATCATATGATCACATCCCACTAAAAAAAACACGGAAATATTAATAATGTCAATATTTTTTTAAAAAAACAGAGGGACTAGATGTGTAAATTACATCATAACTATCATTGTTCTACTTTCCCCCAAATCCCACACACTTCGCCTTACTTTCTCTCTTTATCAATATTCAAAGCCTAGCAATTAAAATCAAATATCAACCGTGATTAACCGTACAAATCACATAAAGAACACAAAAATAGAAGATTCAACGCCTACAAACACGAATACCAAAAAAACGAATCAAAATGAACCGATTGAGAATCCGATGAACAGTAGGTAAACCAATGCTTTTGAGTTCGATTATAGTAAGTAAATTATGTCTCATTTCATTGTCAATGTAAACACGAATATCGTTTGATTTTTATAACGCCCTAGAATTCGGATAAACCTTTTTTATTATCTACGTTAATTATACTATAAGTTAAATAAATAAATAGTAATAATGTAACATTGGGCCAATTAGTTTTAAAAAATGTTTTGGGCTTAGTTTTCTTTATTAAACCCATACACCCCAAGCCCAAATGGAAATTGATAAACCCATTAAAAAAATAAAAAAACGAAAATCGATTCCCTACCCTCCCACAACCGAATTCCCGGAAAAAAAAAGATATAAAAACCCTAGCCTCCATTGTTGGCTTTTGTCATCAAGAGTTCAAGATCAAGAAAAGATTCAAACCCTTTTAAAGTTTTGGTATGTTTAAACACTTATTCTCTTAATCATCTTTGTTTTCATGTGACAATAGTAGATGAAATTAATTAGGGTTGTTAAAATATCAGTAGTTAATCATGTTTGATCATTAAAACATAATTAAGGATGTGATAGAGGTGTTATCTTGCGTTGGTTAGTGTTAGGGTTTTCGTTTGTGATGCTGTGCATAATTTGGGTTGGATTGATGAGCGTCCAAACTGAAGATGCCAGCATGTTTTTAAGTGAGTTTTGAGTCTAAACATAAGTACTATTTGTCTACTTTCTGAAAATATAAGATTCATAGCAATTGGAGGTCGGGAGAGTCGTCTTTTGATTTTTGGCAGATTAAGTGTCAAAACTGAGAAATCGAGTCTGAAAATCATATGGTGTTTTTGATTTTTAAATTTTAAACCACAAGGATTTAAGATTTTCCTTTTACAGGGATAATATTTGGGTTATCAGTGACTTTCTGGAATTTTCGTGGATTTTTCTGAAGTGTTGAAATGGGTTAACAAAATGCAAACTTTTTGTATATATGTGCAGTTAACTTTATGGGACTATTTTGATAAAGATTTTTGAAAGGGGATTTCTACTCAATAATAAAATTTGTAAAAATTCATGTAGACTCTCAAGACATATATGCTTCTGTGAGAATTTTGTTGATTTTTAGTTTGGGCTTCTGATACATTTCTAAAATTTATTTATTGGGCATAATTTTTTTATAAAACTAGTTAATGTGTATGCATGTGTTATAAAAGTATTAGATGTGTCACTTTGATGTTTGGTGCCCTAATACATGTTCTTATGTCGAGTGTGTAGCAACCCACAAAATCTCATCACTATCATTCCCATTACAAATACCTATAGTAGGTATTTCACAGGTAAATTTTTGCTATTTATGTGCATACCCTACTTGCATGACTCTCTAGACCTACTCACGTATCCACACAAGCCAAATAACTCAACACTCACATCCTATGAACCTCTGGTATGTCAAGCATAAGATCACAACAACACCATAAGAAGTAATCTACCAATCTAACACACTAAACTTACCACAAAACCATAACAAACCTTAATTAAACCCTAATTAGACCTATGTGCTTACTAACCCCTATATGCTTAACTAAACTAGTTAGAAAGTGTTCAAGGCTTATGTATGAGTTACCTTAGGCACATTAGGATACCTCAGGACTCTTAGGTACTAGTACAACCCGTTAGAGCTTAGGTACAAGTCCCTTAGGCATAAAACCATAACTAGGTTATAACTTCCCGGAAACTATGTCAAATCTTCCCAAATCTTTCCCATAAGCTACCACCACTTAGTATAAGCCTCTTAGGACTTAGGATTAGTCACTAAACACTCATAGGACTCTAAGCTAGACACTAAGCCCTAAGCTAGACCCTAAATTCACTCTAGGCAAAACTAGGTCAAAACTAAACCAAAATCTTAGAACTAAGCTACCATAGCACCTCTAAACTAGCAACCAAGCATCCTAACACCTCCCCCTAACCTACCTAGCACCCTAGCACCTCTAAGCACCCAGGAAAGGAGGTGCATCACCTTCTTGTCACCACCTTCATACGTCGGCTTCATCTCCTCCACATGAACCCTACACCGCCAAATAGCCTCTCCTAGTCACCACCATAGCTCGTCCTCATCACCACTAGCTTAGCTTACTCAGTCCCCCCCCCCTCCTCGACACCACACCACCTCTTTTGACACCTAAACCCCCCTTCGACCCTATAAATACCCGCGATCCCAAACTCTTTCAAAACCATCCCATTCTTTTCTTTCACCTCAAAATTTCTATAGTTAGTTGTAGTATACGAGCTATAGTAAGCCTAGGAGTCAAGCAAAGTAAGTCTTGAGGCCTTGTCGAGTTCATTTCTTGTTGAGGAACCCTAGAAACCCTAGGAACCCCTCGTTAACCCTTCCCTAGTCACGTAAGTCTTTAAACTTGCTTTTATTACTTTCATTTCAGTTCTAGAATAGTTATAGGATGCCTTAGATCCCATAGGAACCCTTGCCTAAGCCTTGATCACTTAAACTTGCTAGTTTTCATTTTTAAACCCTAATATGAGTCGAATACATGTTTACATGCTATAAGCCCTTTACATAAGCTATAATCTGGTGTAGATAACTTAGATAATCTAATATTAGTTAACCATAAGCTAGGAAACCCTTTTGTTTCATAAAAATATAGTTTGCATGGAATTATGACTAGTTTTGCAAAGTTTTCCATGCATAGGGGTATATATGGTAACTTTCTGAAAATATTAAGTATAGGGACTATTTTTGACATTTCTTAGAAGTTATAAGTATAAGGACCCTTTTTTCAAAGTTATAAAACCCTAGGATAAAAAGTTAAGTAGTTATAAACTAATAAGGACTTTGCAAAAGTTATAAAGTTATGGGTATAAATGGTAAATTTTGAAAACTTATAAGTCCAAGGGTCATTTCTGCCATTTTCTCAAAATATAGAAGTATAGGGACTAATTTTGTCAAGTATAGATAGTTATAAGTATAAATAATATAAGTATTATAAGTTTATGGTAGATTTTGTAAATATATTAAACTATAAGGGTATAAAATAAAAATATTAAAGTTAGAAGCATAACACAATACTAGGGAGCTTCATGTGAGGAGTATTATGTGGATATTTCATTTTGACGAGTTTGCTGGGATTACGATTTAAAGTGCCCTGACTCCTCAAACGATTATTGCATGTACTTCTAAATTATGATGGCCCGAACGGTGTTATGTTATAACTAAACTCTAAATAAATACATAACTCAATAACTAAACTCTAAATAAATACATAACTCAATAGTAAGGAGCTTCATGTGAGGAGTATTAACTTCTTAATTATGATGGCCTGAATGGTATTATGTTGATAACATAATACAATAGTAGGGAGCTTCATGTGAGGAGTCATATACTTCTGAATTTTGATGGCCTAAACGGTATTATGTTATACCTAAAACACTAAAGACCCTAAGAATGATTACTTAAGAAATCTGAACAAAACAACTAGAGCTTGACATACATCCACACTTACAAAACCATCAGGATACGTGAGTAAGGAAGTCTAGTTTCCGAGTCACTTTTTGCATCAATAAGATTTCCCTAAACCCAGGTGAGTTTCGTAGCCTCACATCTTTTAAACTTTCACTCCAAATGCTTTACAAACCCTGTGAGGGGGATACATGCTACTTGTTTTACTTTAAACCAAGTACAAGTCTTTTTCTTTGGTTGTTGCACGAGTAAACTATCTGCCACCACTACATAACTAAAATTCATGAATCTAATCATTTGGGATATTTTACCCAAGCGAAGGCGAATATAGTTGATAGATCTATTGGAGTTTGACAACTCTCGTTGATACTACATCTTTCTGGATACTATCAATAAGTAATATATTTGAACCCTCTGAAGGATTAACTTTGGCAAAGTTATCCTTCCCATCCCCTCATGGTTGGGTCTGCAGCCCCCATGACCCAGATTGTTAACGTGTGGTTCATGAGCTTAGTGCAACATACCCCACTCTTGATAATTGTGCATGCATCACAATTATCACACACACTACATTTTCCTTGAAGGGTGTACCAACTAAACCCTGTACAATTTGTATTCACACACACTTAAACCTATGACTCTTACTCAACACCTAGTGTTGACTTTTTAAGCATGTATCCTAGGTATATCATTACTACGGAGATATGGAAGAAGGAGGCACTGAACTTGGAGGACTTTCAAACCGGTTACATTCAAAACTAACAAATCACCTAGACTTTGGGACATCATATATAGTTGATGAAGCGAAAAGTGTACCACTTTTAGGGGGTCATTTAAGCCCTAATCCGTGATTATTTGATCAAATATTGCCCTAAATTATTCCTATTGTCATTTTAGGTACTTTGGAGAGGAAATCTGGAAAAGAAGCTATTTTGGACGTTTTTGGAGCATAAAAGTAAAGAAAACGACAAAGTCTCAAAATATGCTGGAAACAGTACCTGACGGCGTCACGTTCTGCTGTGTGACGGCGTCACGCTTTGACAAAGAGATGGATACGAAGTTTACACGAGACACCCCAGAGAATTTTTGTGATGGCGTCACGCTTTGTGACGCCTAGGCCGTCACGTTATATGGTAAAGGAAGACGGCCTGGAAGAATTATAAGGAGATGGCGTCAGAAGTGGATCTGAGCAATCCGAATTTTAGTTTGGCGGCGAGGTGACGGCATCACGTACTATAACGTGATGCCGTCAACTTGTAAAATCTATATATACTTTTCTAATTTTCATTCATTAGTGTGCAACTTTTGGGAAAAATCCTAGCTCGTATTCTACAGTATTTTTAAGGGTTTTTCACCCTTGAAACCTTGATATTTAATTAAAGATAAGTCTTCTTCCAAATCAATCAATATGTCTATGTGTTGTTCGATTATATCTTACGCTTGTCTTTCAATTAACATGCTAGGCTAGGTCTTTATTGTGTTTGCTTAGATCTAATGAAACCTAGGTATTGATTATATGTTGTTGTTTTGTTTGGGATTATTGTGGTTGGGTGAAGTCGATGTTAGGCTTAAGAAAACTAGCTAACCTCCTATACGGTAACTTGCTTGAACGTCTTAAGAAACATGAATCGGATGTGTACTACGATTATTTGGTTGTATTTAATGCATGAGCGAATTCTAATGATCCCATGTTAGGAGCTTAAATCGGCTCGACATAGGAGTGAAGTAGTAGCTTATAAAGTTAGGGAAGATCGTACACGGCCCTACGAATGGTTTAAAGGAATACAACCCGTCATCCACATAATCACAACAAACCAATTAACATATAAAAGATAGCTAGGGAGTAACGAAATCTAAGTAAACACATATTTCTTATTTATAAGTTTCACAACCAATTTAATTTTCTTGTTATTTAATTTTATTTGCAAAAGTAGGTATCTGGGTTAGTTGGCTAGCAACTAATTCCGCCCACTCCTTCCAAAACCAAGATTTTTACTTGCTTTCTTAAAATATAAAAATACAAAAAGATTCATCCCTCAACCCTTAGACCTAATTTGAGTAGCTTTTTAAGCCTAACGACACTATTTGATACACGGGATTGCGACCACGCAACAGGTTTTACCTCTCAAAGGATCTTGAGAAGCTTGCAATCCTACCAGGCAGTGTACCTGACCGATGTAGTATAGTGTAGTGGTAAGTACGGGGGATTGATCGTTCTCTCACAGGGGATAGTGTTCGTTAGGTATGAAAAACTACTCTAATAGGTCTAAGGATGAGGGATGATTATTTTTGTATTTTTATATTTTTTTGAAAGCAAGTAAAATCTTGGGTTTGAAGGATTGGGCGGAATTAGTTGCTAGTCAACTAACCCAAAAACTACTATTGCAATTAAAATAAAAATAACTAAAAAATAAAAGGTTGTGAAACTTATATGGAGACAAGTGTGTTTACTTAGATTTCCTTACTCCCTAACTATCTTTTACTGGTTAATTAGTGTGTATTAATTGCGTGGATGACGGGTGTATTCCTTAATACCATTCGTGGGGTGGCGTACATACTTCCCCAACTCTATAAGCTCCTACTTCACTCCTATGTCGAGCCTGCTAGAAGCTCCTAACATGGGATCATTAGAATTCGCTCATGCATTAAATACAACCATAAAAACCTAGTACGCATTGGTTCATGTTTCTTAAGACGTTCAAGCAAATTACCGTATAGGAGGTTAGCCAGTTTTCTTAAGCCTAACATCGACAAACAATCATCCAATACAATTAATAACACACCAACAACCAATAATCAATAGTTAGGTTTCAATAGATCTAAGCAAACACAAAATAAACCTAGCCTAGCATGTTAATTGAAAGACAAGCATAAGATATAATTAACCAACACATAGACATATTGATTAATTTGAATGGAGACTTATTTTTAATTGAACATGGAAGGATCAAGGGTGAAAAACCCTTGAAAAAGCTGTCAAAATCGTCTAGGGTTTTGTTCCCAAAAGTTGCACACTAATGAATGAAAAATAGAAAAGTATATATAGAAAATACACTCTGACGGCGTCAGCTTAAACTTGCTCTGGGCCGTCACTCTTTAACTTAACACCTAACGGCCTAGGATAATTAACACCTGACGCCGTTAGGTGTAAACATCACCTTTTCTTCTTAGGGCGTCACGTATAGTTAGTATCCACTCCTTTGCCTTGGTTGGCTGACGGCGTCACCTTGTGACTCTGACGCTGTCAGGAAGGATTTCCTGCATTCTTTTGAGACTTTGTCGTTTTATTCACTTTATGCTTCAAAAACGTCCAAAATGGTGTGTTCTCCAGAATTCTTCTCAAAAGTACCTAAAATGACAAAATGAACGATTTAGGGCAATATTTGATCATATTAACACGAATTAGGGCTTTAATGACCCCCTAAAACGGGTACCACTTCACTATACTACATCAGTTAGGTACACTGCCTGGTGGGGGTTGTAAGCTTCTCAAGATCCCTTGAGAGGTAAAACCTAAGTGCATAAGGTGCAAAACCCACACATCAAGTTTTTGGCGCCGCTGCCGGGGAATAGTTATTGTTTAGGTTTAAAATTTTATTTTTACTTAGGTCTACTCATTAGAATCCTTTCTAGTGAGATTTTTATTTTTATTTTTCTAGGATTTCTTTAGTTTATCTTTTTCTTCGTGTTTTTGTTCGTAACCATTACCATCCGCCATCATGGAAGGTGGTAACATCTTTTATCCCATTAACCCACCTCAACCTAACAACCCACCCCAACCAAACCAACTTCCTAGAGCCCGTACATTAGGAGAATACTCCCGTCCTAGCCATCAAGGCTATCGAAACACCATTGAGCTCACCCAAGGAGCCAATGTGTCTCCCTTGCGATCCGACACCATCCGGTTGGTGCAAAGCGGATGTGCATTCCATGGACTTCGTTCCGAAGATCCAAATCAACATCTCAAGGACTTTCTTAAAATCATAGATACCATAGACCTTAATGTTGAAACTCGAGAGACTACCCAATTACGTCTCTTTCAATTCTCTCTGCGGGACCAAGCTAGTCAGTGGCTGGAACGTCTACTCGCAGGATCCATCACCTCTTGGGATAATCTCACCACTCGCTTCCTTGCTCAATTTTTCCCACCGAGAAGAACCACAAAGCTAAGGAATTACATCTTGGCATTCCAACAACGTCAAGGCGAAACCCTCTACGAGGCATGGACTCGATTCAAGGACTTACTCCAAAAAGTCCCTCATCATGGCATAGACCTTTGGTTCCAAGTCCAAATTTTCTATGACCATATCAATATTCCCACGAGGCAAACCATTTACCAAGCGGCCGGTGGCAAGCTACGTGATCTAAGTGCGGAACAATCATGGGAACTCCTAGAAGATCTTGCTCTCTATGACAACAAAAGTTGGAATGACCCCCGTGATTTGAATAAAACGATTAAGGCAATATGTTTGCCTTCGAATAATTCAAGCACTTACGACCGTAGGATCATGGAACTTGAGGACCATGTCAAGTATCTAATGAAATCCTACGAGGCTCCTAAACCTTCAAGCCAAGTGAACAAAATCACTTCCTCATGCAGGTTATGCAATGGTCCTCACGACACTCATAACTGCATGGAACTCCCCAAAGAAGCCTTCATGGAATTTGCCTATTCGCGTATCAACAAGACGAGGGAGAAATGGCCCATTGTTAATCAGGAAGTTAAGAAACTGAACGAGTATTATGAGGCATGGAAAGATAAACCGAATTTCAGTTGGAATTAAACTCGTAGCGTATCGTTCAATGACTCTCCTCCGCTTACATGTTCTGAGCACCATCCTCCCTTAAGTATGCCTGAGCAGGATCCTGAGGAAATCCTGTGGAAATTCATCCTGTCTCAAGAAATAAGGCTTGCGAAATTCAAAACTCAATTCAGACAACAGCAAGCCGACATGAGTGACAAGGTTGGTAACCTAGTTGACATGATAAATGGTCGCCTTTCTGGTGGAATAACGCGAGTCGAGGAGGTCAAGTCCGTCACCATCCTCAGTCCACCACCCTCACCGGTAAAAATTAATAGCCCTAGCAAACTCTTCAAACATTTTTCACCAGACAAGAAAGAAGTGAAGAAACCCTCTACCTCGCCCGCACCACCCATTTCATGAACACCATTACCACGATACCCGTGCCTAAGCCCGTCACAGATCAACAGAAAACTGGTGGAAGGGATAGTAAGGTTGAAGATGATATCCTCAAGACTGACAACGGGGAGACGGAGAAGCCCTCGGACTTGACCAAGGACTCATCCACTCAAGGGACAGAAAATAGGGAGGCAGCAGATAAGGTGCTTGAGGAGTCTCAAGAGTCCCCAGGATTGATTGATGGGTCCCTTATGGAGGAACTTGAGAAGGGAACGGCAAGACTCCCCATCAGGATTAGGAGCAGGATAGAGGGAGACGACCCCAACGTTTTTAAAATCTCTTGCACCGCTAGAAAAAGAGTCATAACCAACGCATATGTAGACCCAAACTACCCGNTCAACCCAATAAGTGACGTTGTCAGCTCGGCGATTAGGGTTTTCAGACGGCCTTCCTTGACGTGGTCATAATTGCTGGTTCCAGATCTGACGGCCTTGGTTGACGGCGTCACCAATTTGCACTACGAACTCTCTGGCCCGTCACGAGTATTTTTCCAATTCTGGACTTCACTTGTTCCTGACGGCGTCACCTTGTATAGTGTGACGGCGTCACCTTCTGTAATCTTCAAGGTCTTTTGAGTTTTTGTTGTTTTCCGCACTTTTTCACTCCGAAAACGCCCGAAAATGCCTTTTTTGTGATTTTCCCTTCAAAAGTACCTAAAATGAGAAAAGAAACGACTTTGGGTGAAATCCAAACCAAAAACATACGAATTAGGACTCAAACCGACCCCTAAAAATGTAACATTTTTCGTCTCATCATTCGTCTTTAGGGTTTGCCCTAAAAGTTCTCCACAAAGTTCCACCCTAATGAATGAAAATTAGAAAACTATATATAGATTTTACACTCTGACGGCGTCAGGTTATAAGGGCTGACGCCGTCAGCTCGCCGCTATTAGGTTTCTCGAATGGCCTAGATCCACTTCTGACACCGTCACCTTATAAACCCTTCTGGGCCGTCACTCTTTAATTTATAACCTGACGGCCTACTTTTCCTAACACCTGACGGCGTCAGGTGTTAAATCCCAAATTTTCTCTGGCCCGTCATTTGAAAATTGATTTCCACTCTTTTGTCAAGACTTTCTGACGGCGTCACCTTGTGACTTCTGACGCCGTCAGGTTGTAAATCTTCATCTTTTGAGACTTTGTCGTTTTCTTCACTTTTACGCTCCAAAAACGTCCGAATATGCATGTTTTCCAGAATTCCTCTCAAAAGTACCTAAAATGACAAAAGGAACGATTTAGGGCAATATTTGATCACATTTATACGAATTAGGGCTTAAATGAACCCCTAAAAGCGTAACACTTTTCGTCTCATCAGCATGGAACTCCCCAAAGAAGCCTTCAAGGAATCACCTCTTCGCATATCAACAAGACGAGGGAGAATGGCCCATTGTTAATCAGGAACGTAAGAAACTGAACGTGTATTATGAGGCATGGAAAGATAAAACGAAATTTAGTTGGAACCAAACTCGTAGCGTATCGTTCAATGACTCTCCTCCGCTTACATGGTCTGAGCACCATCCTCCCTTAAGTATGCCCGAGCAGGATCCTAAGGAAATCCTACGGAAATTCATCCTGTCTCAAGATATGAGGCTTGCGAAACTCGAAACTCAATTCAACAGCAAGCCGACATGAGTGACAAGGTTGGTAACCTAGTTAACATGATAAATGGTAGCCTTGCTGGTATAATAACGCGAGTCGAGGAGATCATTCCGTCACCATCCTCAGTCCACCGCCCTCACCGGTAAAAATTAAGAGCCCTAGCAAACTCTTCAAACACTTGTCACCAGACAAGAAAGAAGTGAAGAAACCCTTTGCCTCGCCCGCACCAACCCATTTCGTGAACACCATTACCGCGATACCTGTGCCTAAGCCCATCACGGGTCAACAACAAACTAGTGGAAGGGACAGTAAGGTTGAAGATGATNTCACCATCCTCAGTCCACCGCCCTCACCGGTAAAAATTAAGAGCCCTAGCAAACTCTTCAAACACTTGTCACCAGACAAGAAAGAAGTGAAGAAACCCTTTGCCTCGCCCGCACCAACCCATTTCGTGAACACCATTACCGCGATACCTGTGCCTAAGCCCATCACGGGTCAACAACAAACTAGTGGAAGGGACAGTAAGGTTGAAGATGATATCCTCAAGACTGACCATGGGGAGACGGAGAACCCCTTGGACTTGACCAAGGATTCATCCACTCACGGGACAGGAAATAGGGGGCAGCAGATAAGGTGCTTGAAGAGTCCCAAGAGTCCCCTGGATTGATTGATGGCTCCCTTTTGGAGGAACTTGAGAAGGGAGCGGCAAGACTCTCCATCGGGATTAGGAGTAGGATAGAGGTAGAGGACCCCAACATTTTTAAAATCTCCTGCACCGCTAGAAAAAGAGTCATAACCAACACATATGTATACCCCAACTACCCGATAAATGCAATCTCTCTTTCCTTATACAACGAGGCTTTTGCGGAGCAACTTACATATAAAGGATTCAATTTCGTAGGGCTAATCAAGAGGGTGCCTATTATGATCGGGAAATTCATCTATAACGTCGAACTTACTGTAATCAACGACATGGGCTCGATCATTAACCCCTCACTAACTAGCTTGGTTTTGGGAAAACCATTCGTAAAAGCAACAGGAGTAATACTGGATGAAAGCGACCACAGTGCGCTGTTTACTGATGGTGTCAGGAAGGTGATTTTTCGGGAAGGTAATGAAGAAGTGTACGAACACCAACCACTGTTGATCTGCAACACAAAGGGGTTACAAAAAAGAGGGCTAGGGAAGATAAGACGAGGTAACCCTGACAACCTTAAAATACCTTGTATGATTGGGCACAAACACTTCTATAATGTTTACATCGATACACGTTTTCCCCAGAATGTGATGTCCCTATTTCATTACAATAATATTTGCAGATGGGGAATGATATACAAGGGGAAGGATGTTGGTGGCATTGATGATAAGGTGCATGTGTTTGTGGGCAATATGACATTTACAATGAGCTTTATGATTGTTGACAATATCGAGGAGTACATAGACCCAGGACTATCACAGGCCATATTCGGGGCACCGTTTTGCGAGATCACAAACTTGGTTGTTGATGAATGCAACGGAATCATGACTTTCCCCAATGGAATTAGAAGAGTTTCATACCAAGCCCCATACAAGAAGAAAGAGTTCTCGGGAATTGACTGTGAAGGGCTCGATGGACTAGGTGCTCAACTTGTGCTATGTGATGACGATATGAGAAGAGGGTGTAGGAACACCTTTGATTTATCATGTGGATTTTTTAAAGGCGTTAGCGAGCTTAGTAGCAAATACCAGAATGATCCCTTTGATTTCGAGGACCCAAAATACCTTCACTATGCAAGCGACACCGATTGTGATCCCGAGGATGACCTAGAAACCGTGACCAACAACGAAGTCACGTAATAAAGAGTGACTTTGAGTCTAGCTACAAGACTCGTTAAAAAAGAAAAGCGCTTCTTGGGAGGCAACCCAAGGTTTATTTGTTTTGGGTGTTTGTTTGTTTGAATTTATTTGTTTCCGTATGTATGTTTTATTTTTATTGTTATTGATTCATGTTTCAAATTAAAATTGTGAAAATGTTTTATTGTGTTTTTAACTTCGTCTTAACTACATATAAAGGTATTTTGCAAGAGATAAGTGTAAGGGAAATCGAAATTTATTTATAAGAACGAATTGGAACATGAATTGTAACGATATAAAATAAACATACATATTAGTAATTGTTAGAGTCAAAGGCTTGTATCGAGTCATGATGAAATTTTGTAGGATTCCAGGAGTTAAGGTGATTGTTTTTGCAGAAATTTTCCGGAAACTAAACATAAGGATTCTGTCAGATCAACTCTGACGGCGTCAGCCTTTAAAAGCTGACGGCGTCAGCCTTTGATTCCAGAAAAAGTTTTTAAAATTTAATTTTTCTGCCGGATTATAAAAATTACGCATCTCTAATTCTAGGAATCTGCAAAATTTTCATTCCACAAGCATTATATACTTATATAGATTTTGCCACCGATTTTACACGAGGTTTGCCTAGTCTGTTTTCTCATGTTTAAAAGGTTATTTTGGATAAGAAGGTGAATATGGAATCAAGTTCATGACATCAAGCTTTTGGAGTCGCTTTGAGCTTGGAGCTTTTACATCATCTTGGAAGAAGATCTAACCATGTTAGCACACGATCCACATCAAAAATCAGGGGAGTATTTGTTTCATTCATTCTTTTTCTACTTTTACATCTTTTATGTGAACATTGGAGACAATATTCGGTTTAAGTGTAAGGGGGTAAATGAAAGCGCCTTAGAAAATGCTTTTACGCTTGATTTTTGTTTTGTCCAATGGTATTTGTGTAATAAAACTGAGAGAAACATTGGTTAGGGCAATTTTAGCGCAAATTTAAAAATTTTTACAACATTTAGAAGTGATACTTTAGGAAAAATAAGCGTCTCATGGATAGGGAATTGTATTACTAGCACAAAAACCGTACCACTCAAAAAAAATTTCCCCCAAATATGTGAGGTTCACCCCTAGAATTGTTAGGAAAAACATTCATCTTTGATGCTTGTGTGTGTACCAGTAGCATATAGATTCTAGAACTTGCGTTAGGACCATCCCAAGTCCACAAGTGAGACTACATTCGTGTAGTTAGATTTACTACATGATAAGAGGCATTAGGATGACCCTTGTTTTACACTCGTATTATAATTACATTGACTTTATTGGTCAAGTAATTCTCCCACACCTTAGCGTTGTACTCATTTTTAGTACACGATACCCCTAGTACACCCCTCCGAGCCTATCTTTTTGTTTCTAACTTTAAGCATCTTACTTAAAGGAAGAATTTGTTTACAATCCACTCCCAAATGTACACCCAAATCGCCTTAGCCTACCTTGTATGCACTCATCTTTAGTGCATTATTGTGACAACATTTGTTTAAACCCTTAGTTAATTGTCTTATTGATTACATGGTTGCTAAGTCGAGTCATATCCTTGTACATATTGTTTTGGGACGATTGGGACTCATGGGTAAAGTACTAATGTAATGGAGTAATGGGGAAGAAGTCGATTATTACCCCCATATGTGCGTCAATATTTTAAAGTACTCCAAGTTTTTCAATTATCTTAATTCGAGTCATTAGAATAGTCACTTGTAAAGTATGTAAAAGTTCAAGTGTAAGGGGAGGACTGAGGCCCCTATGATGTATTATTTTGGATGGTAGGGAAAGAGTGTATGAATGAAAAAAAAAATCGAAAAACAAGAAAAACGAAAAAAAATTGGAAAAAGAAAAGTAGAAAAAAACATACGGACTACCATCCCGTTTCTTTTTATCTTTATTTATGTTTTTGTTATTTTCTTTTTAGCTTATCTCGAGTCGAGTCTTGGCTTAGCAACGCCACTTTGTGCATGTATTTGATCAAGATGATTAACTCGCCACCACTAAAAATACCCTTTATTCCAACCAAACCGTGTTATCATATCCCTACACCCAATGTTACAACCCTTTGTAAAGCCCTCTTTGATAGTTTATCTTAGGTGCTCACGCCTAGTGGAGGAGGATTTTTGATCCTTGCCCAAGCCTATGGTAATCTATTTGCTATGACAGGTAGTGAGTGATATTTCTTCCATTTGCATCTAGTTATATAGGTTTATAACACCCGAGAGATGAGAGTATCCAAACACTATTGGTGAGGTGCTAGTGTATGATTTCCGTGCTTATTATGATTAGGGTTGAATGACTATTTGTTGTAATTACTTTTATATTCATGTTAAATGAACCCTAGCTCATATTTTTATGGGAATAAAAGCGCATTTGCTTGAGGACAAGCAAATCTCAAGTGTAAGGGTATTTGATGAAGCGAAAAGTGTACCTCTTTTAGGGGGTCATTTAAGCACTAATCCGTTATTATTTGATCAAATATTGCCCTAAATCGTTCCTTTTGTCATTTTAGGTACTTTGGAGAGGAAATCTGGAAAAGAAGCTATTTTGGATGTTTTTGGAGCATAAAAGTGAAGAAAATGACAAAGTCTCAAAATATCCTGGAAACAGTACCTTACGGCGTCACGTTCTGCTGTGTGACGGCGTCACGCTTTGACAAAGAGATGGATACGAAGTTTACACGAGACGCCCCAGAGAATTTTTGTGACGGCGTCACGCTTTATGACGCCTAGGCCGTCACGTTATATGGTAAAGGGAGACGGCCTGGAAGAATTATAAGGGGACGGCGTCAGAAGTGGATCTGAGCAATCCGAATTATAGTTTGGCGGCGAGGTGACGGCGTCACGCACTAGAACGTGACGCCGTCAGCTTGTAAAATCTATATATACTTTTCTAATTTTCATTCATTAGTGTGCAACTTTTGGGAAAAACCCTAGCTCGTATTCTACAGTATTTTTAAGGGTTTTTCACCCTTGAAACCTTGATGTTTAATTAAAGATAAGTCTTCTTTCAAATCAATCAATATGTCTATGTGTTGTTTGATTATATCTTACGCTTGTCTTTCAATTAACATGCTAGGCTAGGTCTTTATTGTGTTTGCTTAGATCTAATGAAACCTAGCTATTGATTATATGTTGTTGGTTTGCTTGTGATTATTGTGGTTGGGTGAAGTCGATGTTAGGCTTAAGAAAACTGGCTAACCTCCTATACGGTAACTTGCTTGAACGTCTTAAGAAACATGAATCGGATGTGTACTACGATTATTTGGTTGTATTTAATGCATAAGCGAATTCTAATGATCCCATGTTAGGAGCTTAAATCGGCTCGACATAGGAGTGAAGTAGGAGCTTATAGAGTTAGGGAAGATCGTACACGGCCCTACGAATGGTTTAAAGGAATACAACCCGTCATCCACATAATCACAACAAACCAATTAACATATAAAAGATAGCTAGGGAGTAAGAAAATATAAGTAAACACATATTTCTCATTTATAAGTTTCACAACCAATTTAATTTTCTTGTTATTTAATTTTATTTGCAAAAGTAGATATTTGGGTTAGTTGGCTAGCAACTAATTCCGCCCACTCCTTCCAAAACCGAGATTTTTACTTGCTTTCTTAAAATATAAAAATACAAAAAGAATCATCCCTCAACCCTTATACCTAATTAGAGTAGCTTTTCAAGCCTAACCACACTATTCCCCGAGAGAACGATCAATCCCCCGGTACTTGCCACTTCACTATACTACATCGGTCAGGTACACTGCCTGGTGGGGGTTGTAAGCTTCTCAAGATCCCTTGAGAGGTAAAACCTAAGTGCAGAAGGTGCAAAACCCACGCATCAATAGTAAAAGTATATCTTTTACTATAAAAACTCTGATAATCAAGTGAATGATAACTAAATTTCTATAAACGTCTCTTTTCGAGTCGTTTTCTATTACTGTAACTGTGATTCCATGAAGTAATACCCCAATCCTAAATCCGCTACGAAACGTGAAAATGGGGGTGTTACAGATTGGTAGCAGAGCATCAGTTGTAGAGAAAAGGTCAAAACCTAAACTACAACTACTTTCCATAAGTCCGAGAAAGTCCTCAGTGCCCCTGCCATCCTCCGTAACCATACATGCTAACGTTAGTATAGTAACTACCTGCTTAACTGCTAAATGATTTACAGTATTTTTACTATTATATAGTTATGTCTACTCCCTGCTATTCTACCCCCGTCTCATCTAGTTTACATCCAGAGAATGTTCTTTCCTCTCCGAATGTACTGGATTATTCCTCTAAACCATACCTTCCCGATCCCTTAGGAGACTCTAGGAATAGTTTAGATACACCTTCACCCTTAGGTTTTACACCTTTCATAGATAACCCATACTTAAAACACTTAAGAGATTTCTATGCTAAGGCATCACCCATTACTCCCCTAAACCAAATTTTACACCTACCATTCCCCACTCCTAGATTTGAACCACGTGGTTTCTTTCTCCCTAGAGAACCATGTATACCTAGAAACCCTATCCCTGCCTATACCCCTAGATATAAACCTAGGAAACCCTATACTTTAGCACCTATACCTTACTTAGTAAACCCTCCAATTTCATCTTGGAAAGACGAATTTGGAGAAAACCCCACTAGGACAACTTTAGAAAATCAGGAAAATCAGTTAGAGGAAATTTTAAATAACTTAGATGAAATTTTCCTTGACCTTCTTGAGAAGATAGAAAAAGGTCAAGATAATAACCTAGGTAATCAACCTGACAATAGTAGTTTAAGAAATACCCTACAAGAAACCTGTTTTAAGGTAGCTAAAATACAGAAAAATCAAATGAGACACCACCATAAGATAGCCTTTGCCTGTTTTAGGATTTGTACTTTAGAAAAGATGATTGATGATGATGAGGAATGTCATCAATCAAACCTAGAAAACACCACAAACCCAAACTCTTGGAATAAGGAAAACTTTAGAAACCCCTAAGTAATATGCCTTTTATAGCCTTAAGAGTTATGCCTTAGAATAATTAGTGCCTATAGGATATGTAAGATAGGAAATCAATAACATAAGTTAAGTTTTTGAAACTACCTGGTGCCCCTCAATTAGGATAATTTAGATAAACTAGATTTAGGTATGCCTCTTCTTGATTACCCTAGGTCATCCCTAACCTTATCGTAACCCCTATGAGTATAGATATATCCCATAGAATATGACAAGTTAGGTACTTGTTATAACCTACCCCGAACCCTTACCTCTACGAAATTAGGAAAACTACCCCGATGCCTTAGATTCATAGATTCTCAAAACTGTTTTAAACTCCCCTCTTACTTCATCCCTTCCTAAAACCGAATTCCCTAAAAAACTCCCCCTAGCAATGATGAGAATTTTTATTCTACATCATAGAGATCTGAATTCTTTCTCCTCTGATCTCTAAATCCTCACTACTTCCTTAGCTTTCTTAAGCTATCTTTCCCCTAGTTAGAGAATCTACCCCTAACTATCCCATATGCAAATATATGATAGTCACATATAAGCATATTCCTATCCTTCCCTCTTTACTTCCTTAGACTACAATGATTGCCGAGTTAGTTTTCCCCTCCTCTCTTAGTAAAACCCAAACCATATTCTTTAGGATTCCCGTACTTGAGGTTAGAAATGACTTTAGGTAATCCCTAGAAAACATATGCTTAAGTATAGAATACCTTAGATCACTAAGATAGACTATCTAAGAAACCCTTGAGAAAATAGGAAATAAGATTAGGAATCTTTGAGGTTTTATAGGTTAGAAACCAAATTAGAATCCCTACCCCGATAAGTAGAAGCTAGAAAGACATTTCTATAAGATAGGATTTAGCCTAAGATAGGAATTTTACTTGATATTGAGGACATTAGAATAAACTAGATATAAGGAAACCTTTAGGAATAAAACTTAAGAATAGTAAATAGGAACGATAGTACAAGCCCATTAGGACTTGGAACTCTAGGCCTTTAACACTTATTTTAGTAAAGAATTAGGAACACTAGTCAAAATCTTACATTTAGGAACAAACCGTTTTTGAGGATATAGTTTGCCTATACCTAGTAACCAACCCTTATTAGGATTTCCCACATAACTTTAAGGATTTAGAAACCCCTAGGAATATTACACCATTAGAATATCCCGAACCTACCCTAAGAATTTATAACCCAGACTTAGAACTCGAGGTTATTAGTTATAACTAGAAATAAGATATTTGAGGATATTAGATTACATCTTAGGATTTGATGTTTCTTAGGATACACATTAGGAATTTCACTTAGAACTCGTAGTAATAGATAACTTAGGACAAAAGAGAAAAACCAAAACCTTACATAGAAATAGTGACACTCCTAGTAAACCCTTAGGAAAGAAACCACCTAAACCTTCTCCCACTTTAGAACCCTCTACTTCGATAGAACCAAACACATCACCCTTAGAAGTTTAGGATTAGTTAAAAAAACTAGAAGAACCTTAGGGGGAAAATAAATTTTGAAGGAATCTAGTAAATCTTAAATTCCATTAGGATACCATCTCTCAAGTATCCTATACTTTTACTCTCCCGCTTTTTCTCATCTTTCCATTCAAATTCTCTTCCTCCCACTCTTTTTCCCATTCACCCATTCCAAATCTCACTCTCCCGCCTTCCTACTCTAACGTTTAATCCTACTCTTCCGTTTAAACCCACCCCTTCGTTATCTCTCACTTCTTCATACCTTCCTATATCATCCCTTGCCTTTCCTCTTTCCTCCCCACTCCTTCCTACTTTTCATCCATCCTCCCACTTTCTTTCATCCTTTCATTCCTCCTTCATTTTTCACTCTATTTTTCCTACTCTATGTTCTCTCCCTACCCCGTCCTACAATGTTCTAAGCGTTAAAAACTTGTATTTCTCGTCATGTCGCAAGATTCTATTAGTTATATCTTGTAAGAATATCTATGCCGAACTTTAATCCTCATTATGTTCGGCTATGATATTATACTATCTCGCCTTGCAAAATTGCAAGGAGATAACGTCCGTCACCCTAGTCATAACATGGTATAACTACCAGATGACTAGTTGCTCAACAGAGAGGTTGTAGAACTGGTCACCATGACTAGAACTCGTTTTCACCATGACTAGAACTCGTTTTCACCATGACTAGAACTCGTTTCCACCATGAATAGAACTCGTTTCTACCATGGCTAGAACTTGTCTCTACCATGGCTACCACTTGTCTCTACCATGGCTAGTACTTAACTCCTCGCAGATAATTCAGAGTCTCACTAATCNTTCCAAGTACAATTAGTTTCTCATGACTCAATCCAGATAAAAGCAAAAGTTTAGGATCCCTCCGAACAAAATGAATCAGAGTGAATCGGGTCAAACCAATGGAACATATAACAGATGACGCTGGGTGAATCTTATCAGAATTACATATTGAATATAGACAGAAATCAGATCGAATGACGAGATTCAAACAATATAGAGCTTAAGATTTATAGCAGATATACAGATGTTAGCAGAATGAAAATCAGAGTTTCAGACTTATTCAGATTTCTAACGGACAAAGACAAAATAAGCATAGGTAGGAAGAATTCAGAGTCTCACTAATCGCAGATAATTCAGATGAGATATCAGAACTTCTAAAGTTCAAAAGCACTCCTCAGATATCCTATGACCACAATGAGTGCACATTATATGGTGTAGGTATTATCACGTTGATCAGGCGTCATAATACGAGCACCACATAATTATGCCCTCATGATGATCATACTTTATCTCGAGTTGTGAACAAGCTACTTATTCTTAGTCCACTTAGTACTTCTACAGTCCAGAGATCAACAGAATCAGACATCATAACCTAGAGAAAAAACAAATGCTCATAAGAGTAATGGAAATCCCAGAATTTCTAACAGAAGTAACGTATTGCGTTCAAGAACATAGATCTTCACAATTTGCCAAAATTCCCAAAACGAGGCTAATATCAAGAAAACGCAGAATGAACACGGAACTGAGATGTTTCTAGAGAATTTAAAATCTTTAAAGGGTTTTATTACCAGATCACGAGACTTAAGTGGGTCAACGGGAGTGAAAATTCATCGTCAACTTCTTCTTCACATAATCAGCTCATCCAAACTTAGAGGTTTACTACCATTTCTTTCCATACAAAATATATGATCTCCAACCTCTTCAAATCCGGTTAATCCACCTTCATTCTTCTATCAACCTGGGAGTGATCAAAAATCATGAGCTTGAGTCTGGTTCATCATTTCTTCTGCAATCTCTCTTGAAATGTGGTGGGGTAATGTGAACTTCTGGCACGATCTAGAATTCCTTCATCATCCAGTCTGCTTCCACTCTCAATTCATCTTAGTAAAACCAAGATGAATAGGGAAGTGAGACTGCATGTCTTCATCAGCTCCGGGTCCGCCATCTTGACTAGATTTTGTCCTCTGCTCGCCAGCACTTCTGTCATGTAGGGATCGTTTTCCACTCTTCGGGGTAACCACTGCTGTTGTCAATTCCAGATCATGCAGTGAACAATCTCTCATACGTTTATAGTTGACTTGATGCATAAACGATCATCTTTCTGCGATGTACACGTTCATGTCTGAGTCTCTCTTAGAAGCGTTCCAAGTCAGGTACCACTTGCGAGTGCGGAAGCATATCTCTATTTCAGCTTTTTCCAGAACTCCGTTCTCAATCAAACTGAGTTGTTTCTCTCTGTTCACGAAATTTATTAACAGTAACACAATTTGTAAGCATCCTCCAAAATTTCCTACATGATTCAGAAGATTCCAGCTTCTTTTAATCTGCTGTCGGAGTTTATAGTAATTTTCTCAATTAAGAACACCATTGCCTCAACATACATCAAACTTCCAGAATACCCAACTGATTGTCAGATTTCTTACAACTTGCGCAATTGATTCTCATGTTCTTCCTTATTTCTAAACGTACTAATGAGTCATACAATGACCATTTGTCTAAACATTCAAGAAGCATAAATTCCATTTGATGCGTAAGAATAGTTGACAATTTTGCCAATACAATTGGCATCATTAGGGTTCGCAATAATGAGTACAAAGGTAGCTTCAGAATCATGTCTCGTTGCCTTCCTTCTTCATAACAACTGCAATACTTTACGGAGGTTATTCTTGATTATTTAACCCATTTCTTAGAAGTTCCTGAGGTAGCTTCTCCAGTCCATCAAATGTAATCAGATCGCTGAGTTTTAAAGGTAGACTAAATCATTTATTAATACGCGGAACGGATTAATGATTTCGGATAGTGATTTAGTTAGATTCATGATAGTCGATACACCGTCATATTTTTCTCTTTCTCTTCTTCATAAATCAACTGAATCATCCCAGAATAAAATATCAGGGTGATTAACATCATATTACGTCAGTTCATTCAATCTCTTAACTTCCCTGGCTTCTTCGACTGAGATCAGTTCAGATTCTATTTTCTCAAGCAGAAGGGAATACCAAAAAGGTTTATCAGAGGTCATTGAAAAATTTTGTACTACAAAATACTTCCACTGCTAGAGCTTTTCAAGAATGGACACTATCATGTGCTTGGAAATCAGAAGAGATCAGAGTTTTGTACCTTCATATCCGCATCAATCTTAATATATTCATGTGTTTCAGAAACATCATAACAGGAGTAGAATGAAACAAGTTACTAAAGGTCACAAGCCAACTCGAAATCAAGAGACCCAAAAAAAATCAGATATATCAGGATTAAACGGATTCATAGAACGAATACAGTCATCAAACTAGACGGATGGTTTATATGTCTTGGAGTCTAGTACATGGTACATCAAAAATGTTTAGATAGATAAGAGTACAGTTCAAGGTGTTGGAATCGCGTTCGTTTCCAACAAAAGTGGTAGGTGGATTATAAATCAATGGTACTACAACATCAAATGATCGTCAGAAGTGAGATGTATAGAATATCAGTCGTCAGCATCATCCTGCTCAGTTAACGAATCCATAATAAGATAAAATTAACATCATATCCTTCCAAAGGAAACTGATGGGCAAACAGAGTTCATCATTCAGAGGGAGGAAAACAAATTTTCTTATATCCGTAATTGACATTCACAAAGGTTCTAATAATTAAGGATTATACAGAGTCAAATAGTATCGGATGATACATTATATGCCCAACATAAGAAATGAATTCACAGAATGGGTCTAACACATCATGTTTGAATAACCTTCAAAATTGTCGGTAAATATCAGAACGTTTGTCAGGCCAAAAGGAATCTGGGGATCAGAAAGTGAATTTGAAAGGTATACGATATCAATGTCATTCTTGAGAGATATCAACTTATTTGATTATTGAACTTAGGTTGCAAAACTTTTAAACCACCGAAATAGAAATGCCCTTAAGGCAAGATTAGAGGCAGAAGCACAAATCAGAGTAATGCGGAAGCAATGCTACTACTAGATGCCCTAGTCTACCCATTCCTCATCGGTAATAACTTAGGTTGCTAAAGGGATTCTTGGAGTAAGTCATCCGAGTCATTTTGTGGGCGCCTACAGCGGAAACCGAATGGTCCAAGCTTCACAGGTCGGGATTTAGTGTACTACAAGTCGCAGCCT
>LBNU01001701.1:3960-16373 GCA_014162995.1 Artemisia annua | reverse complement strand
CGTATCCTCACAAGCCAAATAACTCAACACTCACATCCTATAAACCCCTGGTATGTCAAGCATAAGATCACAACAACACCACAATAAGTAAATTTACCAATCTAACACACTAAACTTACCACAAAACCATAACAAACCCTAAATAAACTCTAATTAGGTTTATGTGCTTACAAAACCTATATGCTTAGTTAAACTAGTTTGAAAGTGTCCAAGGCTTAAGTATGAGTTACCTTAGGAACATTAGGATACTTTAGGACCCTTAGGCACTGGTACAACCCATTAGAACTTAGGTACAAGTCCCTTAGGCACAAAACCATAACTAGGTTATAACTTCCCGAAAACTAGGTCAAACCTTCCCAAATCTTTCCCATAAGCTACCACCACTTAGTATAAGCCCCTTAGAACTTAGGATTAGTCACTAAACACTCTTAGGAACCTAACTTAGGCACTAAACCATAGGCAAAACCCTAAACTCACTCTAGGTAAAACTAGGATAAACTAAACCTAAAAACCTAAAACTAGTTACCAAACACCTCAAACCTTACAACCAAGCACCCTAGAACCTCCCATTAACTAACCTAGCACCCTAGCACCTTACAAGCACCCAAGCAAGGAGGTGCATCACCTCCTTGTCACCACCTTCAACCTCTCAGCCCATTTCCACCACATAAACCCTAAACCGACTCCATAACCGCCTATAGACCTCCCTAGCTCCTCCTCGTCACACCCTAGACCTGCCACGACCTCCCCCTAGCTCAGCTTACTCACCTCCCCCTCCTCGACACCTTCTTCTTCCATTCCTTGGTCGCTACTCTTCGTTGCACTATAAATACCCTCGACCTCCCTTCCATTTGAATCACACCTCTTCACTTCTTAAACCTAAACATTCTCTGGTCCTAGTGGTCGTGGTAAGTCCTTAGAAGTCCTAGGATTCGAGTTAGGTGAGCCTTGAGGCCTTGTCGAGTCACATTTCCATCGAGAAAACCCTAAACCCTATATAACCCCTCGTTAACCCTTCCCCGACCTAGGTAAGCCTCAACTTTGATTCTATTAGCTTTAGATTAGTCCTAGGATAGATATTAGGTGCCTTAGAACCCATAGAATCCTTTGCCTAAGCCTTGGTCATAATCATTTGCTAGTTTTCTTTTTAAAACCCTAAATAGAGTCGAATTGCCTTTTATGTGCTATAATTCTTTTCTATAAGTCTTAAGCTAGTTTAGGAAACTTATATAAGCTAATATTAGTTAAACATAAGCTAGGAAACCTTTTTGATTCATATGCATAGGGGTATATATGGTAATTTTCTGAAAATATAGAGTCTAGGGACTATTTTTGACATTTCTTAGAAGTTATAAGTATAAGGACCCATTTTGCAAAGTTATAAAACCTTAAGATAAAAAGTTAAAAAGTTATAAACTTAAAAGGACTAGTTTTGCAAAAGTTATAAACTTAAGGGTATAAAGGGTAAATATAGAAAACTTATAAGTCCAAGGGTCATTTCTGTCATTTTTCTAAAATATATAAGTATAGGGACTAATAGTGTTAAGTCTAGATAGTTATAAACCTAAGTATTATAAGTATTATAAGTCTAGGGTAGATTTTGTAAATATACTAAACTTAAAGGATATAAAGTAAACTGTTTCATATATATAGCAAACCTATTTTAAAGTTAGAAGCATAACACAATACTAGGGAGCTTCATGTGAGGAGTATTATGTGGATATTTCGTTCTGACGAGTTTGTTGGGTTTACGATTTAAAGTGCCCTGACTCCTCAAACGATTATTGCATATACTTCTGAATTATGATGGCCCGAACGGTGTTATGTTATAACTAACCCTAATAACAATATAACTCAATAGTAAGGAGCTTCATGTAAGGAGTATTAACTTCTGAATTATGATGGCCCGAACGGTATTATGTTGATAACATAATACAATAGTAGGGAGCTTCATGTGAGGAGTCTTATACTTCTGAATTATGATGGCCTGAACGGTGTTGTATTATATCTAAAACTCTAAGGGTGTGTTTGGTAGAGAGAACTTCAGAGATTAGAAATGAAGTAGAGAATAGAATTCAGAGAAATGGAATTTGAATGAGAATTTTTAATGAATTCTCTTGTTTGGTAACACAGAGAAATTGACCTCAGAAATGGGGCAGATATCACTTCTTGTGTTTGGTAGAACCAGAGAAATGAAAACATATTTTTAACTTCGTTATATTCATTCATTTTATAACCAAAAATGAAAAATAAAAAATAAGTAAACTAGTTTATTTATAAAAATTAAACAACTTTTCGCAAACAAAAGTGAACTTGTACGTTATTTCAAAGATAGGTACTACTAAAAACTAAAATCAAATACATAACAAGGCAATCCCAAGGCCATCTATGAGTTAAGGGACCAGAAAAAAGATGATACAAGATGAGAACGCGCCTAAATGACCCTAACAAAATAACTATACGCGAGCTAATAAGCCTAAAGATTATGTACAATGAAACGATTAACACACTGGCAAAAGACATCAACGAGCATATGCGTTCCAACCTACGNACAATGAAACGATTAATACACTAGCAAAAGACATCAACGAGCATATGCGTTCCAACCTACGGACAACCATACCAAAACATATTCAAGAGTTATACCAAGTCGCTGCAGAAAGCAAACCGAAGACAAAAAAATTAACCATTCAAGTCAAGATAATTTGCCATGTGTTATGTTCCACTCATTGAACATGTCATTAGCAAGATTATCTCTACGATCACTCCATCCTTGCGAAGTCTCAACGGTGCTAATAACATTATCATGTTCGTTTCCATCTTGTGTGTGATCCATTGCAACCTCATTATCAAGCGGGTCTTGACTCATTTCTGTGCGTATGAAATTGTGCATCAAACAACAAGCAATAATGATACGCGACATTGACTTAATTGGATGGTAGCAATTATCGCGCAAGATGGCCCATCTAGCCTTAAGCAAACCAAAACATCTCTCAATAACATTTCTTGCGGATGAGTTCTTCATATTATACAACTCCTTAGCCGTGGTAGGCGGATGGGACCAATCATTCAGATGGTATCGTTGGCCACGATAAGGCGTTAGAAAACCATCACCATTTGTATAACGAGCGTCACAAAGATAATATGATCATATTAATACAAAACATGTAACTAAAATAAGTATGTATGCATTACGATATGTTCATGTGCATGTACTTAAATAGTTAAATGTATGATATAACATACCACGGGTTATTTTGAGACCGTTTGGCCTACTAATAGCATCTCGAAGTACTCTACTTTCTGCTGCCGAACCTTCCCATCCCGCCAAGACATAACTAAACATAAGGTCTCTTGTACATTCCCCAAGAACATTGGTACAAATCTCACCCTTTCGTGTCCAATAAGGTTTACGGTCACATGTAGGAACTTTAACTTTAATATATGTTCCATCTAATGCTCCGAGGCGACCCTATAAAAAAAAGTATTTGTTGAACATCATACTTGTTATTTTAATCAGAATATACAAACACATAACTAACCTTAAACCATTTCCACCTCTCATCAGTTTCATTATTTGGAACTCGCACAGGTGTCTTGCAAAACTCTTTGTGAAGTCGACATACGACATCTAAAACTAACTTGAAATAGCGGCTTATAGTTTCACCAGATCTTTGGAATCTGTTTACTATTATTCTGTTTTTTTCATTGTGAGCAAGGGTATGTAAGAACATTGCAACTTGCTCATCAACAAGCATGTGTTTGCTATTACGTAGTCCTCCTTTTGTTTCAAGCAATTCACAAAGTTTTGAAAATGCAGGTATACTCATTCGAATATTAACCACACTCATAGTATCACTTTGGTACACCATGCTCCACATATTTTCACGTCTGCTATTAAAACTCATCAAATATTTTCTACGAAGCCTTTTAGACTCAATCAAATGATTGATGATCAAACAAACCAACATAAACCAACGAACCATAGTTGTTATTATATAAAAATTTCCCGTGGTCGCTGTCATAGCAGCTTGCATCTTCCGTTTCTTTGTTGGGCCAAGGGTGATCTTGTCATCTACACATATGAAACATGATAATTAATAAGTAAAGTGTTTGTGTGAGAAAAAATAAATGCAATCGATACTAATAGGATTATAAAAGGTAGCGAAGTTCATATTGAAATGTTAATTATAATCATTCATTTACAACAACACAAGTTAGAGCAACAATCTAGGCCACTTATAAGCTACATCAGATAAAGATGAATATTAAATATGGGGCAGCTTGCACCAACCCTATAGATTGCAGCCATAAGCAATAAAATACATATAACTACAGCTTGTATGGTATTAGATATTTAGATTGCAGCCAAGCTGTATATTAAATATGGAGGAAACCTTGTATTAATATATAACTCCTACGTTGGCTTTTATTACTATACTAAATATGCAGCCAAGCTTTATATTAAAAGCCAATGTTGTATTGAATGAAGATTACTATGTTGGCTTTTATTAAGAAAGTTGAATTGAATGAAGATTACTATGTTGGCTTATATTAAAAGACAACCTTGTACATATTGAATCATACTACATAAGTACACTACTATAAGCCTATAACTACCAATGCCAATTAATGGCGAAGCCCATCAGAATGTAACATTGATATATGAACTTGAGGGGTGCTTGCTTCGGCTTTTATAACCGGCTTATGGCTTGTTTGGTTTTGGGCTTGTGTTTCATAAGTTCACTTTTTCGGCTTATGTAAGTTTAGTATGTCGTAATAAGGTTATATAAGCCGGAAACTTTCAAAATAAGCCACAAAAAGTGAGCTTATGAAGCATAAGCCCAAAACCAAATAAGCTGTAGTCTGTCTCCGAAACAAACACCCCCTTGGACCATCAATGGACACCAGTATCAATAGAACATTCCAATATACCGGCTCTGAAAAAGTGAGCTTATGACATGGTATATGAAATCGTATACTATGGTCTAATCAAGTATGAATCAGAAACCAAATAGATCAATTCAAACTGTTAACATCTTCTATACATAACAGAATGAAAAAGTATCATGCTTTAATTGACATCTGGAAACATTCCTACATCACAATAAATCTATTGGAATGTTCAAAAATCATTATCATTAATCCCCATCTCAACAAAAATTGTAGGGCTCACAAAAAGGGTTTTGATATAATAATTAGAATTTAGAATGAAGAACCTTAAACCGTCAAGATGATCTGGAATACGAGCAATAGAGATCGAAGAGCAAATCGTGGAGAAGGGGTCGACGGTGGAAGAGCAGAAAACGGCGGAGGAAGGGCGGCGCCGGAGAAGGAAATGAATGAAGGAGATCGCCAATGTCTATGTTGTTGCAATTTATTTTGCAAATGTGACTTGCACATGATTTGTTAATATGTACCCTTTTTTATATGGATAGCCCAATTTCTCTATTGAAAAAACATGGAGAATTGGTGAGACTTGGTTGTGCCCAAAATTGAATTCTTTTGATTTCCATACCAAAAGTAAGGTAAATCAAAATACAAAGGGGCCATTTCTCGAGAGTTCCTAATTCTCCGTTTTTTGTTTTTCTCCAAGCTACCAAACATGAGAATTTCGGACATTTCCATTTCTTAACTCGCATTTCTTCGTACCAAACACACCCTAAGTGTCAAAGCTGAGAAATCAGGTCTGAAAATCAGATGGTGTTTTTGATTTTTAAATTTCAAACAACAAGGATTTAAGATCTCTCCTTTTACAGGGGTAATATTTGATTTATGTGTGACTTCCTGGAATTTTCGTGGATTTTTCTGAGTGCTGAAATAGGTTAACCAAATGCAAACTTTTTGCATATATGTGAAGTTAACTTTCTGGGATTATTTTGATAAACGATTTTTGAAAGGGGATTTCTACTTAATGATAAAATTTGTAAAAATTCATGTAGACTCTCAAGACATATGTGCTTCTGTGAGAATTTTGTTGACTTTTAGTTTGGGCTCTGATACATTTCTAAAATTCATTTATTGGGCATAATTTTGTTATAAAACTAGTTAATGTGTATGCATGTGTTATAAAAGTATTAGATGTGTCACTTTGATATTTGGTGCCCTAATACATGTTCTTATGTCGGGTGTGTAGCAACCCACAAAATCTCATCACTATCATTCCCATTACAAATACCTATAGTAGGTATTTCACAGGTAAATTTTTGCTTTTTATGTGCATACCCTACTTGCATGACTCTCTAGACCTGCTCACGTATCCACACAAGCCAAATAACTCAACATTCACATCCCATAAACCTCTGGTATGCAAGCATAAGAACACAACAACACTATAATAAGTAATCTACCAGTCTAACACACTAAACTTACCACAAAACCATAACAAACCCTAATTAAACCTAATTAGACCTATGTGCTTAATAAACCTTATATGCTTAACTAAAATAGTTAGAAAGTGTTCAAAGCTTATGTATGAGTTACCTTAGGCACATTAGGATACCTTAGGACCCTTAGGCGCTAGTACAACCCTTTAAACCCTATATGCTTAACTAAACTAGTTAGAAAGTGTTCAAGGCTTATGTATGAGTTACCTTAGGCACATTAGGATACCTTAGGACCCTTAGGCACTAGTACAACCCTTTAGAGCTTAGGTACAAGTCCCTTAGTCATAAAACCATAACTAGGTTATAACTTCCCGGAAACTATGTCAAATCTTCCCAAATCTTTCCCATACGCTACCACCACTTTGCATAAGCCTCTTATGACTTAGGATTAGTCACTAAACACTCATAGGACTCTAACCTAGACACTAAACCCTAAGCTAGATGCTAAACTCACTCTAGGCAAAACTAGGTCAAAACTAAACCAAAGCCTTAGAACTAAGCTACCATAGCACCTCTAAAATAGCAACCAAGCATCCTAGCACCTCCCCCTAACCCATTGTTAGGTCCTAAGTTTATGAATACACAAGTATATATTAGAGAGAGAAAGTTAGAGAGAGAAAGTGTAGGAACCCAGCACTCCTTGATCGTTACGGGCTCCAGGCTGTTAAACCTTCTAGGAACAATAACATTGACTAACATGCAGCGGAATAATAAATAAGAACATCAATGTTATCAACAAGGTTTTTCATTATCATCTCTAACATACAAACATTTACAACCCCAATTCTACTTGATCAAGGTAGAACGACCTTGAGGCTGACTAACCAACTAACTCTAACTAAACCCTAGGCGTTTCCCAAATCCCTACGCCTAGGTTCCCACACACACACACCTTTGATGTTTACATCTTGTACGTACTTAATAAAACTAATGACCCTATGTCTCTTTATATACTAGAGACATCTAGGGTTTACAAGAGGAATCATAATACAATTAGGAAACTAAATCTTTTAAGTAAATCTTCTAGAATCTTCCAAATTCTCCATCTTTTTGTAGTTTCCCATCTTGTCACTTTAAGCCCTTCATGTTTCATTCTTCTTGTTTTGTATCATCAAATCAATAATAGACCCAACAATCTTCCCCTATTTGATGATGACAAAACAAACACCTTCTTGTACGAACTTCCCTAGACGAAGTAGAAAAGTTGAGATTAATAAATTCTCACCATGAATGAAACAATCTTTGTCTTCCCCTTAAATCATGCTATGTTATGCCACTCCAAGATTTCTTCCCCTTTTTGTTATCAACAAATAGAGAACAAATGTAAACAGGAGAAACTTCCCCTTGAGTGGTGCATGAACATCAAATGATTAAAACACATGATAAAATACTTCCCCTGAAATCAATGTGCTAACCATCTTCATGATTCTTCAAATCTGTAAGCTCCTTGTAATGATTACTGATGAAGAAAACCAAATATAACAAACTTGATGAAGAAGTAGAACAACCCAAATTTGTGTCTTATATCTTGTACTAACCACGTGACTCCAAACTCATACCAAGAACAAAAAAATATGAATAGACCGCAATCTCTTGACAAATCCTCAACTAGATGAGACACTGAGTACTATAACGTAACTCCTTAAAGTGATAGCCAATGTGTGCATAGAGCATCATAAGAAAAATCACACTCTTTGGCTAGATTAATCAAGTCTTTGTCACTTCTTTAATGCCCAAACAAGTTATCTTTAAACGTGATGAAGCCGTTTAAGATATGATAAGAACACGCACCTGTGAAACTCAACTACAACATCAAATAAGTGATAAACAATCTTCTTCGTAATCAATTAATCCAATAATCCAAATAACGAGCCTTTTGGAAACCTTTAAGAACAATAAACTTCTTCCTGTGTGTGTGAATGAAATAATCTTCTATGTGTGTAATCCAAAACCAATCAAACTCATCTCGAATCAATCATATGTACTTCCCCTTACTGCTTGTAAATCATGATCATCAATAAAATTTGTAGCAGTACTTTAAAAGAACAGCAGTACTTTCAAACGAACGTCAGTACTTTGAAATAATAGGGGCAGTACCTTCGAATAACTAACAGTACCTTGCTCATAAGCGTAGCATCAATGTGCAACAGTACTTTGAAACAACGAGCAAGCAGTACTTTCAATATATCGAACAGTACTTTCAATTCCCATGGAGCAGTACTTTGATGAAACAGTACTTTGGAATGAGTAGCAGTACTTTGAATCAATACGTTGTAGAAGTACTTGATTTAATATTCGACCCATGTGCTCATTCCCAATATCAAAAATAAGTATATATTGAATACCAGTAACTCTTCCATCTGTGCTAGCGAACTCATTCAATAGCAATTCGACCCCATGTGATTGTATTGATTAACAAACCAAATACGAAAACGTGTAGCAGCACTTTGAAAACGACAGATAAGTACCTTTGACCCTTGATCAGTATCAATATTGACTCTTTACAAGCACCATGATGACAAATCCCATATAATATACTCCATAATCATCATGTGATTGTCGACAGAGGAATATAATAATCCATCGCATAAATCGACAAATAAATCTGTGAATCCCATGTGATCAGAAAGCGACTTGACCTTTAAACCTCATGAATCGAATACATAATTCACTTTTTATCACCGATAATATAAAAATTCATGCAGTACGAGGTTGTAATTCATTAAACGACAATCCATTAAATACAACCAATCGGTATCATCATGTATTTGACCCACGATTATAAAATAGTACTTGTCACTGACCCACGTCCTTGAATCAAACAGTACAGACCAGACGACAAAACAATTAAATTAATTATACTAGGCACCTTTGTCGATGAGTCCAATTCTATCACAGAAAAGTCGATACCCTTAAAAAATAACCAATCGACAGTACCTTTTCCAAATCTGCTCTTCGACATCTTTTTCTTCATAAACACGACATTAAAAACACATTGTAATCCTAGATATCACGAGCCCCAAGCTCTGATACCACATGTAAAGATCGTTTTAGCTCGAGGTTGGTTAGACCTCATCTAGGGATTACACAATAACAATGATAAGAAACAGGATACGCAGCGGAATAAACAAAACATCATTATTATTACTAACAAGGTTTCTTCGTCATCATCTCTACTCTAACAATACAATAAGCCCCAATGCTATGTGATCAAGTATAGCACGGTTACACTCTAACAGGGATCTATGATCCTTGAGGCTTAACACAAACACTCTAACCTAATGACCCTAGACGTTTTCCCTACGTCTAGGTTCCCACACACACACACCTTTGAGGTTTACATCTTGTACGTACTTAATAAAACTAATGACCCTATGTCTCTTTATATACTAGAGACATCTAGGGTTTACAAGAGGAATCATAATACAATTAGGAAACTAAATCTTTTAAGTAAATCTTCTAGAATCTTCCAAATTCTCCATCTTTTTGTAGTTTCCCATCTTGTCACTTTAAGCCCTTCATGTTTCATTCTTTCTTGTTTTGTATCATCAAATCTAATAGACCCAACAGAAAGAGAGAGAAAGGAAAGGATGGAAGGAACTATGTGTAATATGAGAAAGATGAAAATAACATAGAACCAACAACCTCAAATGAGGTTTTACATAGTTTATTTAGGAGAGGAAGCTAGGGCTTCCTTCCTTTCTTATTCTAATGGGCTTTACAAGGCCCATGGACATTAACTTAACTACATAACATTAAGTAAATAAACATAAGCAACCTATTAGAAGATAATAATAACCGACACTTGATAATACGTGAAACGTGATCCTAACAATCTCCCCCTAAGGGTCGGTCATGACGTTTATCAAGGTTGCTCGACGTCTTTATCTTTGTATTTAATCTTTGGATTTCACGGCTTTAGACGTCTTCAAAAAATTCGTTAGATAAATGATTCATCGTACTTTGTTCTTTGTCTTTGATGATGTGATAGTGATCATGTGATTTTGTAATCTGCCATTCGTCACTTTCTTTGCCTCCAGTAGATTCCCGCATTTCCCGCATGCTCATACATCTTTGATGTTGGGCTTTCATACGTTTGTAGCTCTCATTTCATTGTTGTAGATTCTTTGTGTTGACGTAGAATCTTTCTTTGAAGTTTGCTTTTGCATTAGAGCATTGTCTTTCCACTTTGTAGATTCTTTCATTCGACATAGAATCTTTCATTGACTTTTACAATGCATCGATCTTTGAGGAGAGCTTTGTTAGACATTGAGATGTACGTATGAACATGTGGAAGTTGGTGTTCATGACGGTGGTTGTACCTGCATTGAAACAGTTAGCAATAATACTTCCGGTACTTACAGGTTCGGAATTAGAGATTGTCAACAGCATAGTGTGAAGACTCCTTCTAATCGTTACCAAGGTCGTTCCTAATCGGATACCCCCTAGAGGGCTTACACAGACATACAAAAGTACACCCACGATTAGGTGAGTCGCTGGAGATCACCCCACGATTGTAGACCGTTTGGAACCACCGCAAACACTAAGCGTAATCCACAAGGAATAACCGAAGTGACCTGCTGTCAGGGCTGTTTGATGTTGACCCTAGCAGGATTTCCGTTCAATCATTTGAGAAACACCTAAGTAAATTCCCTCATAAACGTTCTCGGCAGATTGCTAAGATCTGCATAGGACTCGAAAGTTTACACTTAGTATTCATTGATGCAAAAACACTAGTGTAGAAGTAGTAAGTGTTCCTAAGAGATCTTTGATGTATCTTGTGGCTCTAGACTCAATGAGTGCACATTTTAGTAGTCAGAGGTGTAGAGCAGAGTACCTCCTTTTCAATATCAACACACTCGTAATGAGTGGTCAATAGATTATGCAGGGTTCTCCGTGAGAATGAAACAAGTATCTTTTGAGAGATACTTGAGTGGCTAAGAAGGTTAGGTGCATTGCGTCACTGGGTCCATGACGTCTTAATCTTCAATACCGGTGTCGCCTTAGCAACGACCAATAGCATATGAATTGAACCCGGTGTCTGACCTAAGGTTGAACAAATGGAGGGCTATTTCTTTTCACCATTTTCTTTACATTTCTTTTTAATTCTTCAACCCCTTCTTTCTCCTTTCATTCTTTTCTCCTTTTATCAAATCATACCCATGGACTTCTAGTTTCTAACTATTGGTGTTGTCCTTGGGTAGATCCCTCCGGTTTTGGAGGATCATAGGACGATTATCCTTAACCTTAGTCACCATATAACACCATGACTATCCTATAATTGCCATAAATCCATAAAGCCATTTGTGTTAAAATCTCTCAAAAGTGTTTATGAATGTATAACTTGTTTTGTTAACACTTTGAGAGTTTTGGTTTTCTTTTGAAAGATTCCCCCTCCATATATGCTTATGAATGTTTTCAGAAATTTGCACATGCGGGAGTAGTTGACACTTTTGAATTGATCCACTCTTAATAGACATATACCCGAGGGACACGTTTACGTTGCTTAGTTAAAGGGATCAATTATCAGTTTTTAGGTGATAACTAGCCCTAATAACTAACTTGAAGTTGTTAACATGCCTATAAAAGGAAGTTAGACCCGTCAAAGTAAACGTCTAAGAAGAGTTTCTCAAAACAGTACTTTCTACTTGGATAAATCCTTTTGAATACTAACATTTGTTGTTTCGTCAATTCAATGGTCAATTCTGAGTCGAGCTCGCACAAGATATAACGTTTGACATCATATTTTAATCACTTTTCATCTTCTCCCCCTCAAAAATAGCATATCAAATGTTGTTTTTGTAAACTTTTTGATTAAAATATGCCTTTTGAGTCTTATGGGGAGAATTCAACAAGAACTTTTTGTTTGAAGAACGATGTTTTTGGTCAAGTACTCCCCCTCAACAAGTGAATACTCATTGAGGTGAAATACTTGTCTTTTGAGCAGAATTGTAGGAAATCAAGAAAAGTTTGTTAATTCTACTCAAAAGTAAGAAGCTTTCGCTCCTTATGTGAGGATTGTGGCAC
>LBNU01001700.1:12528-29388 GCA_014162995.1 Artemisia annua | reverse complement strand
TTTTCACTCCGAAAACGCCCAAAAATGCTTATTTTGTGATTTTCCCTTCAAAAGTACCTAAAATGAGAAAAGAAACGACTTTGGGTGAAATCCAAACCAAAAACATACGACTTAGGACTCAAAATGACCCCTAAAAACGTAACATTTTTCGTCTCATCACTCTCCCTTCATCTACCTATCTTCCCGTTAACCTTTCCCCACACGTACCAAATCAAACACATTCCAACAACAGAAACTAGTAAAGGATATTTACGATGGGACTTCCATTTACAAATAACCATGGTAGTCATTTTAGTCAAGAAAACTACATTATATGATTGTGTCAGTTTTTATACTCGTTCTTAAAATTTATTAAAAAAAAAGTTAACAAAAAAAATAGCGTGCATGTTGACCAGATCTGGCCAATACCAAAATATATGGCAACTTTGACCCAAAACAATTACAAAACAAATATCAAGCTCTAATACTTGGATGCCAAATCAGTTAATGAGTAGCTTTTCGATGGAGATATACAATGGATGTGGGTTGTTTCTGATATCTTGTATTCCCTGGAATAAAATAGAAATAATCATTCTTTAATAATTAGTGCATGAACAATAGGCAGAAGATGGAACACCCTATATCTAAACTCTTAAACTCATTCCGATTCCATTCCACCCTATATCTAAGCTCATACCAATAGTGATTCAAGACTTCAAACCAAACGCACCCTAAATTAAAGAATTGATTAATTAAAACCGAAAGCATAGAGAGCCCCACCTTATAACACCCCCAAAATCGGGTCCAGCGGAAGCATACATGCATTGGGGTGCTACTATATTGGTATCACAACATAAGGTACAAATAATGGTTTTTATTTCATTTATTTAGAAAGAAAGTTGTTAGCAAAAGCATTTAGTTTACATGATATAAAAGAAGTACGGAAGTAGGCTCATAATTAGATTAAAGCGGTCCCAATTAGTTATCAGAGTCTTCTATGACCGTGCCCCTTGCCAAGCGCCTTCAGAAACAAGCTAACGCAACGAACATAAGAATACATGCTAAAACGGGTCAGCTTACGCTGGTGAGTTCATAGTGTTAAACACAAAAACCATACACACGCGAGGGTAACACACCAAGGCAAACACTAAACGCTCATGAACATAAATAAAGGTCCTATAGGTGCACACTATAGCTAATACCGCGCTAGCAGTCAATCTATCGCTTCTGCAAAAAAGTCGATAGAACCGCACTCGCAGCCTATACTCATTCTACAACCATATCATAACATACTCATAAGTATAATATAAACATACCAACAATATAACCAATATCATAAATATACCGTAACATAACCAAGATCACAAACATTCCAATAACATAACCCACATCTCAAACATACTAATAACATAACCCATATCACACACGCAACAACTCATAACGAAAACCAATAACGTCACAACTCAAAGAAAAGACCAAATGAAAGAAAAGATAACGAATAGTATAGCGAAGAGCATGTATTCTCCCCCAAAGAATAGAAAACGATAAAACAAGGGCTATGAACTCACCTGGGCCATAGCAAAGCAATAACACACGACGGACACAACTGGCATCTAGCAGATCACAACAACATCAAGAAGGCGGTACATCGGTAAGGAAACGGCGAAGTCTTCTATACGCAAGGCTCATCTTAATACCCGATCCTCAGCGATGAGCTAAATCCACCAAAGGTAACTATTCCCAAGTAATACCCATTCTTAAATCTCCAACTCTCTCGTTATCCATTTATTAGTGTTTGTGTTTGATATCATTGTGTGTGAAGTGAGGACACGACATAGACTCAAGTTAACTCACCCCAACGACTAAACAAGCGAAGTCGACGAGAAACGAGACAAGACTCAAGAGTACTCACGCCAAAAGACAAACAAAGACAACCTCTACAAGAAACTAGACAAAGCTTAATACGAGACAACCGGGTCAAACTACATAATCCATCCAAAGCAATCACACTTAAATGGCTACTAAGTCAACCTTATGGTCAAAGCCAACCTTGAGTAACCAAAAGTTTAACAAGGGAAATCGTACGAATTATTGGATACTTATCGTATTTGCTAATATGATATGTTCAAAAATTCCTTTAATACACTTGTTAATATAAAGTTAACTTATACCTAGTAAAGAGATGGTAAGTCGTAGGATGGGTCACCCATTAATATTCTCCTCCGACACGTTTGTTAAACCCTAATTGGATTTAGTAATCCAATTAGTCCGTTAACCGTGTCGGATGGTGATGCGCGTGATGTGTCATTGTGGTTTAGCAGTGTTAATGCCTACCCAAGTTTTAAATTTATATTTAGCCGACTTATCAATAACACACACACTTAACGAGCAGTGTACCCGGTCAGTGTACCCGGTCAGTATGAATATAATGGTAAGTAGAGTGTCGATCACTAAGAGTGGAATGATTTATCTAGTTAACCTAATCAGTATTTTAATATCCTAAGTTAGTTTTACAGCCTAATCTAACGCAAGGGGGTTCAGCCTGAGAGACTGGCACAGATTGGTTTTATTAAACGGTAAATTAAACTAATTAGCACGAATCAGCGAATAGCATACACATACACAGATAGATAATAGAGACTGTAAGAAGACCTGTCCTGATAATTAAGTAGCTTGTCACTTGTTTTATTGCTAGTTTTATATGAAGTGTATATTAGTTAAATCTTTCTCATTGGATCTCATTATATCGGCGGGTAAACCCTTAATGATTACTTATGACTATCCTATTTATCCAAAGACGTCAGATTCAATAGGCGAGGAAGGGGTATGGCAGCCCAAGCAGTGCTCAGCTAGACACAGAGGTTATCAATGCACTAATATAAGTCACCAAAGACATCATCATATAAACTTTAATTGATGGGAAAGCAATTTTAAGAGGTGTGTATGATTTTCCGTAGTCACATACACATGCCCATCTATCCTGATGAATTAAAGTGTACTATTACAATAAAACAAAACTACTTAATGAATTAAATACATGCAGGACCTTCTTACAGCTCTAATATCTTCGTTTGGGGTGTGTCTTGTGTTGCTTCTTCGACTGAACTCGGCTCCTTAGGGTTATGTTGCACACAAAATTTGTCTAGGTCTTAGGGTATTTATAGTTTCTGTCTTAGGGTTCGATACGGCGCATTGAGTAAGTAGATGCGGCGCATTGACTTAACTTCGCGTGGGGTCCAAGATTAATATATTACTGGAATATTCTTACACCGTCTTCAGATGCAGCGTAACTTGAATCTTTATGCGGCGCATGTCCTTCAGTATCTTGGATTGTATCTGGGGAAGTATTGATAGTGATACGCCGTATGTCAGAAGTGTAATGCGGCGTATCTGGAGTAGAACGAGCTTGATCTTCTTCGTTGATCAAAGTTTCATATGTGGCGCATGATATAATTACATGCGGCGCATTCTTCAAAGTCAGGCAATGGTCTTCGAATTCATCTAAGTATGATCTTGCGGCGTATCTGTTGAGATAGATACGGCGCATCTTCTGGATTTCAGTAGACTTTTGACATCTTGCTCGTTTTGCTCCATAATTAGTCCAAAATCGCCAAGTTTCACATATTACCTGTTTTTACCTGAGAATTACAAAAGTAAACAATAAAGTACCGATTCTCATACATAATAAAGTAAAACAAGTCAAATAAATAGGATAAATGATGATAATAATATGTACTTATTTGAGTTCATCAGATGGTTATATTAATGTTAACCAATCCGTAACTCGACATACACTAATACGAACCTCAATATCTCCTAAAGGGTAAGTCTTGATAAACGTGCCCTCGAAACGACTTGTAACCCGTCCATATTAATATTTATTCGTTGTTTCCTTCACTATTTCTGATAAATATTAGTTGACGTTATTATCGTCATTTATCGGTTTCTTATTAACTTAGGAATATTAACAAACGTATCCAACGTTAGTTAATGTCCTTTATTAACTTGAAAACGGTATATAACGTACGTATCGTCTTCTAATATTTATTATTACTAACTTGTAAATATTAAATAACGGTTGTTAGTCGTTATTTATATTTAGAAGTCAATTATATGTACACATGTATATACAAAATGCTCACATTATTAATATCACTTGGTCATTATATTTCTCGGGTTATTACTCGTTTTGAGTTTACTTTTATCATGGGTCAACATTTAAGGGTCACTAATAACAATATGTCCATTTTGGCTTGTCGGGGGTCACACGGGACTAGAAAGTCCCGGTAACACCCGACTTAGCTGAAACATCACAAGCATATACTTATATGTCCGCAATACTAATAACCGCAACCAATACTACAATCAAACACGGCTGCCTACGGCTCGTGTTAACTAACCTATCTCCGTCAATCTATCTGCCACATTCACAACCACCATATCAATATGACAAAAACAACTTCACGCCATCAATAACCATGCCGAGACCCTAATGGTCTAGGCTTCTACTCTCAGCCAAAACTAAAAAACCAAACGGACTCTATAAACCTCGATACCCACGATAACGACAAGATCAACAACAATGAATCATCAACAACATGACAAAACAACAACAAGACTCGACACAACAAGAATCAAAATCCACGGATCTAAATCCAAACCCTAACCCTCGGCAACCATATGCAACACAAATCCATCTCCAAAGNCTCTATAAACCTCGATACCCACGATAACGACAAGATCAACAACAATGAATCATCAACAACATGACAAAACAACAACAAGACTCGACACAACAAGAATCAAAATCCACGGATCTAAATCCAAACCCTAACCCTCGGCAACCATATGCAACACAAATCCATCTCCAAAGTCAATCCTAATCTATACCCATTTCCAAAAACCATGAGACAACAACAATATGGACAGCAAATCTATGTCGTGAGTCTAAGCTCACGACATCACCCTCGCACACGACCCAAACGACACAACAAGAAAACCAATGATACCAACCACTCTTTTAGCTTATTTTAATTATTATATTTTCGTTGTTAGATGAAACCCTCGAAACCTTTCGGTTTTGAGTCAAACCGAGGCATAAAAGCCTCCTAAACGGCGAGTTATCCCCTATGGTCTTTGAATAACCCAAAAACACGGAAAGAGAAATGATAGTGGTGACCATTCGAGAGTGAAACTTGAGTAAAAGAAGTGTTAGGGTGGGTTTGGTCGCGCATGTAATAGCTCAAATGAAAGAGGGGATGATTTAGCGAATGATGTGGTGGAGGTGAGAGTCCACGCGAGGCGGTGAGGCCCCATATGGCCTGAATATGGCCAGAGAATGAGATGGGTGGGTGGATGTGTGTTGTCGGCTGAGAGAAGGAGCAGGGAAAACCAAACCCTAAAATGATATAACAAGGTTTATATAGGAGAGCCCTAAGGACCTTGATTGCAAATTTCTGGGGAGAGAGAGGGTGGCGGGGTAAATTCGGTGCATGGACCAAGGATGTAATTTTTTTTGTTAACCTTTATATATTAGTTAGTCGGGGCTCGTTTGGACTAGCAAACGACGGATTCACGACACGAGATTAGCAACAACGCGCTCAGAATATTATTTCCAATAAAAATGACTATAATATGCCTAATATCTCGAAATAAAAACTTAACTCTAATTATCTCTTCGTTTCTCCGAAATAGAATAAGTCAAGAATTTNTTGAATTAATTGTCGTAATTGAAATCGGGTGTGAAATGACTGTCATGATTGAAATCGGTTGTGAAATGTCTGTCACGATTGACAATACTGAAATTGGCACTCCAAGACGCGCAATGATCTCCTTCACGTATGAACGAGCGAAGTCGCCCATACTTTCCGTTTCGCTGGTTAGTGGGAGATGAACAGGTCGGGTGGGATTATCAAAACTGGTGTTGGATTGTCAACGACTACTCAGGTAGAGGCGCGGAATCTACTTCCAAGATTTCGCTTACGACATAGCTTACTAACGGAAAAAGGATAGCCAGGATAACGGTTATTTCTCGAAAGTCGAGAGGAAGTTTCGGTGGTTGTCCCACGAAACGCGTTTCATGTTACTCATCAAGATCATAAGATTTCCGTCGAGCACGGAATCTCCACTGAACGGGAAGTTTAGAATGTTCAGAGTACTACTCTCTGAGAGGACGTTGATTGCTACAAGCAATTCGTCGGATGACTCAATACGATACTTAGGTCAGAGGCGGAAAGTACAACCTCATTTGAACATCGTCACTAAAACAACAATGATTGAACGACATCGATCGAGAAAACGAACATCATCGATTGAGTACGGGACTCAAGGTAGAGGCGGCTGTGACACGGCTATGAACGAATCGGGGCTAAATGACGAATCCAATTCCGGAACGAGGTCCAAAATCTTAGGAAACTAGCCAAGTCTAAATCCAAAAATATCCTAAACCAGTTCTAATGATAGTCTAAGCCAATCCAATGATAGCCTAGATCGAGTCAATTGATAGTCTAGCTCAATTCCAATAATACCAAATCCGATAATAGTCTAAACCCAATCAAATCATAGCCTAAACCAATTCTAACCATAGCTTAGACCAATTCCAATAATAGCTTAATCCAAATCCAAGGGTAGTCTAAACCAAATCCAATCATAACTTAAACCAATTCCAATAATAGCCTAAATCAAACCCAAAAATGATCGAAACTAAGTCCAAATATTCCAATAAGATTGTGGCTTATGGCGATAAGCAACTCGGAAGTAAGTGGTGCCAATCGGGTCTAGCCCAATTCCAGGCGAACTACGGTCGACGGCGACAAGCGTGAATCCCACGTAAACGAGGACTTTTAGCGGCTTCAGAAGCATTACGATTCATGCGGTGTTGTGATGCCAGTGTGTCGTGTGTAAGTGCAGGCTTTGGTGATGTTCAGTTCCCGTGAACTGACGCAAAACTCATCATTCCTAAAATCAGACTCTAACCCGAACATAATTCTGTTATAACTACTCCGAATATTTCAAAATTCACCTCTGAGCAAAACATAGTTGATAAGGTCATGTCCTACTGTCCCTTGTTGAGTATAGGTGATCAGTCTATACTCACCCGAGGTTCAATGAATTTTGAAATACCCAGCCTAGTTATACTAGTAGTATGTCCTTTATATCCCAAAATCATTCCGAAGACTACGACAAGTGAACAGAATCGAAATTTAGAAATGAGATTACGCAAGGGATTACGTAACTCCGCGATAGGTACGGTGTGTGCATAAGTATATAGAAATACTTATGGTGAGTAGTGACCATTGGTGGATTTAAATCATCCACAAGATAGACACGTATATCGGAAAATAGATCGTTAGACACTAACCAAATGAAACATAAACAGAATTACCAGAGAAGCGGCGGCCTGGCAGGAAGGCACGTGGCGGTCATAGACTTTAGTTTTCATAAGGTGGTTATAGTTTGGGTTTTAAAATTTCCCGATTCTCAATAACCTTGGCTCTGATACCAATCTGTAACACCCCCAAAATCGGGTCCAACGGAAGCATACATGCATTGGGGTGCTACTATATTGGTATCACAACATAAGGTACAAAGAATGGTTTATATTTCATTTATTTAGAAAGAAAGTTGTTATCAAAAGCATTTAGTTTACATGATATAAAAGAAGTGCGGAAGTAGGCCCATAATTAGATTAAAGCGGTCCCAATTAGTTATCAGAGTCTTCTATGACCATGCCCCTTGCCAAGCGCCTTCAGAAACAAGCTAACGCAACGAACATGAGAATACATGCTAAAACGGGTCAGCTTACGCTGGTGAGTTCATAGAGTTAAACACAAAAACCATACACACGCGAGGGTAACACACCAAGGCAAACACTAAACGCTCATGAACATAAATAAAGGTCCTATAGGTGCACACTATAGCTAATACCGCGCTAGCAGTCAATCTATCGCTTTTGCAGAAAAGTCGATAGAACCGCACTCGCAGCCTATACTCATTCTACAACCATATCATAACATACTCATAATCTTAATATAAACATACCAACAATATAACCAATATCATAAATATACCGTAACATAACCAAGATCACAAACATTCCAATAAAATAACCTATACCTCAAACATGCTCATAACATAACCCATATCACACACGCAACAACTCATAACGAAAACCAATAACGTCACAACTCAAAGAAAAGACCAAATGAAAGAAAAGATAACGAAGAGTATAGCGAAGAGCATGTATTCTCCCCCAAAGAATAGAAAACGATAAAACAGGGGCTATGAACTCACCTGGGCCATAGCAAAGCAATAACACACGACGGACACAACTGGCATCTAGCAGATCACAACAGCATCAAGAAGGCGGTACATCAGTAAGGAAACGGCTCATCTTAATACCCGATCCTCAGCGATGAGCTAAATCCTCCAAAGGTAACTATTCCCAAGTAATACCCATTCTTAAATCTCCAACTCTCTTGTTATCCATTTATTAGTGTTTGTGTTTGGTATCATTGTGTGTGAAGTGAGGACACGACATAGACTCGAGTGAACTCACACCAAAGACTAAACAAGCAAAGTCGACGAGAAACGAGACAAGACTCAAGAGTACTCACGCCAAAAGACAAACAAAGACAACCTCTACAAGAAACTAGACAAAGCTTAATACGAGACAACCGGGTCAAACTACATAATCCATCCAAAGCAATCACATTTAAATGGCTACTAAGTCAACCTTATGGTCAAAGCCAACCTTGAGTAACCAAAAGTTTAACAAGGGAAATCGTACGAATTATTGGATACTTATCGTATTTGCTAATATGATAAGTTCAACAATTCCTTCAATACACTTGTTAATCTAAAGTTAACTCATACCTAGTAAAGAGATGGTAAGTCGTAGGATGGGTCACCCATTAATATTCTCCTCCGACATGTTTGTTAAACCCTAATTGGATTTAGTAATCAAATTAGTTCGTTAACCGTGTCGGATGGTTATATTAATGTTAACCAATCCGTAACTCGACATACACTAACATGAACCTCAATATCTTCTAAAGGGTAAGTCTCGATAAACGTGCCATCAAAACGACTTGTAACCCGTCCGTATTAATATTTATTCGTTGTTTCCTTCATTATTTATGATAAACATTAGTTGACGTTATTATCATCATTTATCGGTTTCTTATTAACTTAGGAATATTAACAAACGTATCCAACGTTAGTTAATGTCCTTTATTAACTTGAAAACGGTATATAACGTACGTATCGTCTTCTAATATTTATTATTACTAACTTGTAAATATTAAATAACGGTTGTTAGTCGTTATTTATATTTAGAAGTCAATTATATGTACACATGTATATACAAAATGCTCACATTATTAATATCACTTGGTCATTATATTTCTCGGGTTATCACTCGTTTCGAGTTTACTTTTATCACGGGTCAACATTTAAGGGTCACTAATAACAATATGTCCATTTTGGCTTGTCGGGGGTCACACGGGACTAGAAAGTCCCGGTAACACCCGACTTAGCTGAAACATCACAAGCATATACTTATATGTCCGCAATACTAATAACCACAACCAATACTACAATCAAACACGGCCGCCTACGGCTCGTATTAACTAACCTATCTCCGTCAATCTATCTGCCACATTCACAACCACCATATCAATATGACAACAACAACTTCACGCCATCAATAACCATGCCGAGACCCTAATGGTCTCGGCACCTACTCTCGGCCAAAACTAAACAACCAAACGGACTCTAAAAACCTCGATACCCATGATAACGACAAGATCAACAACAACAGGACATAAAAACAACGAGACTCGACACAACAGGAATCAAACTCCATGGATCTAAATCCAAACCCTAAGCTTCGGCAACCATACGCAACGCAAATCCATCTCGAAATTCAATCCTAATCTATACCTATTTCCAAAAACCACGAGACCACAACAATATGGACAACAAGTCTATGCCGTGAGTCTAAGCTCACGACATCACCCTCGCACACGACCCAAACGACACAACAACAAAACCAATGATACCAACCACTCTTTTAGCTTATTTTAATTATTATATTTTCGTTGTTAGATGAAACCCTTGAAACCTTTAGGTTTTGAGTTGAACCGAGGCGTAAAAGCCTCCTAAACGGCGAGTTATCCCCTATGGTCTTCGAATAACCCAAAAACACGGAAAGAGAAATGATAGTGGTGACCATTCGAGAGTGAAACTTGAGTAAAAGAAGTGTTAGGGTGGGTTTGGTCATGCGTGTAATAGCTCAAATGAAAGAGGAGATGATTTGGCGAATGATGGTGGTGGAGGTGAGAGTCCACGCGAGGCAGTGAAGCCCCATATGGTCGGAGAAGGAGATAGGTGGATGGGTGTGTGTTGTCGGCTGAGATAAGGAGCAGGGAAAACCAAACCCTAAAATGATATAACAAGGTTTATATAGGAGAGCCCTAAGGACCTTGATTGCAAATTTCTGGGGAGAGAGAGGGTGGCGGGGTAAATTCGGTGCAGGGACCAAGGATGTAATTTTTTTTGTTAACCTTTATATATTAGTTAGTCGGGGCTCGTTTGGACTAGCAAACGACGGATTCACGACACGAGATTAGCACCAACGCACTCAGAATATTATTTCCAATAAAAATGACTATAATATGCCTAATATCTCGAAATAAAAACTTAACTCTAATTATCTCTTCGTTTCTCCGAAATAGAATAAGTCAGGAATTTCCGAGTTGTCACAGCCTTACCTCCTTAAACGGAATCGCGTCCTCGCGATTCAATTAAAGTTACCCGTTACGGTCGAAAAGAAATGAGTATATACGCACGAGGATTTATCTTCACGTTCCCTACGTGAATTCAGGACCTTTTTTGTAAGTTTCGCCAAACTTGTTGATAGGTAACTTCATCCGTATCGGATTCAAAATCTATATCCGGTGGTTTTGCGGGTGGACGAGAAGACGGTAAATTGAAGAGAAATGAAACAGCATCGGAAGGTAAATCATCATTATGTATTCCTTTAATAAGCACATTTCTTCGAAGGTCATTCTCGTTATTCTCAATACCCGGTGGAGAAATGATATGATTAAGTTCATCGGAGAACTTCTCGTGAAGAGAATCAATCATATTATGTGAATTCTGGACCTCGGGTTCCATTTTGGACTCATCACAAGGAATATCGAAGATTGGATTATTTAGAGTAAATTCCAAATCGAAATCAAATGACGGATTTGTGAAAGTCATATTGAATGTTTCGGAAACCCTTGGAACAAGGTCATCAATATCCGTAGGATGATCGAATTCAACTTCTTTCGGAGGGTGAGAAAGTGATTCGTCATTTTCTTCATTATTTTCTTCTTCTAAGCTGACGAGCTCAGAAGGTACTTCGTCCATATAATCGATGTCTCCACAAGATAAAGATGTACATTCATCGTTAGAATCAGAATCGGAGAACATCTCAAAATGATTATTTGAATTATCAATCGGAGGTAAATCACATTCTTCTGCCATTTCAAAAGTATATTTCTCAGAATTGGGTAAAGAATCCTTGAGCTCGGGCTCCAAAGGCTCTGACGGCTTATCAATCTCGATTGAAATAGAAGTATCGACATCTTCCAAAACGGGATCACTTCCCTCAACCGGTGTGAGAAAAGGATGGAAAGACTCAGGATTGGTTGATTCAGAAGAAGGAGTGGAATTAGTCGTAGAAATAAGCTTCAATTCAGCTAGGAGTTGTTCTTGAGCTTTAATCATTTCATAACTCGATTGATTTTGAGCAATAACTTCTTTAATCATATCATCATAAGGTTGTGTTTGAATCATTTGGTATTGTGGAGGTTGGTTGTGATAATCATTGTCACAAAGAATCGGATTCCTTGTTTGACAATCGGTGCTAAAGTGCGGACCTCCACAATACTCACAACCATATTGTGGTTGTGAAATCGGTGCATTGTGAAACGATTCATCATTAAAGTTTTGATAAGACGGATTTTGCTCGTACGGGATGAAATCGTTTTGTGGATTAATGCAAAAGCTCGGATTAGGATCGTAAGCAAATGAAGTGTCAACTCTCGGAGCGTAGCACATACAATTAATAAATCCACAATGGTTACAAAAACACCATCCACATGGTAAACCTTCTTCGGATGGATTTCCACAATTATAGCAAGTGAACGAAGGTGGTGGTGGTTGTGGTTGGTAATCGGAAAATTTTGAAGGATTGTTGAATGAATTTTGAACATACGTGTAAGAATTACAAAACCTACAACATCCGTTTTGAAGATCACTACCACACTGTTCGCACGTACACCAATTACACGGTTCTCCGAAGAGGGGTTGTCCACAATTAATACAAGACGAGTCCATCAGAATTAAACGTACAGAGGGATGAAGAAGTTAGAATTAAACGTTTAGAGGATACGAAGGTGATGCGTAGGGATTGCTTACGCACTTTGTTTTACCTCTCAAGGGATCTCAAGAGGCTTACAATCCCCACCAGGCAGTGTACCTGACCGATGTAGTATAGTGTAGTGGCAAGTACCGGGGGATTGATCGTTCTCTCACAGGGAACAGTGTTCGTGTGTTAACAGATCACTACACAACACGCCTTCCCAAGGGCTGAGCGCATGTCTCATTCTGCTCCAACAAAGTAATATATTCTCTTCAGCACACAGCACACCTCAACAATCTCTTTCGAAGGAGCTTCGCGCGCAAAAAGAGACCTCTCCCACACTCTCAGCACTACACCACAAGCTCATCATTACTTATGCAATTAAATTAAAATTTTGAGAAAACACTGCGTGGGAAAGGCTAGTGTTACTTAGATTTAATTACTCCCTAATATCTTTTTACCAGATGTATTATATGTTGAGTTTGCGTGGGAGGGTTGTATTTCAACAGTCGTAGGGAGTGCGTTCAACGTTCCCTAACTCCATAAGCTCCTACCTCCACTCTATAGCGATACGTCAAGTCTATCCTTAATCAATAAGCTCACCGATAGCAACCTACGCATGAAATAAACTATCCTTAAATCGATTAACGCACATATGATTCGTCTGTGTTTTGTGCGTGTGCAAAAACAATTTATCAAAAATTACCAACAAAGTGAGGTCAATGTTTATCCGTCGAGCTGGAGCAACCAAGACGTGGCAAGAAATTCAAGTAAACCCTTCGTGAAAAGGATTACCGCTCGTAAACCGGTGGCAATGTGAACTATTTTGAGCGGAGAAGTGATTTTCCGGGTTGTTTTCCCGAAGCGGCGAGGAGTGAAATGCGAAAGTATCGTGAAAAGATTCGAGATTAAAATCTATGTAATGAAAGTTGTGACGCGTTCATTTGGAATTGTTGTACGTTAAATTAATCGGAAAATTGAAATTAACCAAACGTAAATGCAAAAATACTTCAACCTAAAAGGGAACACAAAAGGCCCAATTGGCAACTAGGGAAATCCTAAAACACTGACGGGAATCCCAAAATTAGTTATGCGGCGAAATCCTAAAATTCAGGCAAAGCCTAAATTTAAAAACGTAAAAAAGTTATTTAAAAATAAACGCCCGAGTGTACAATTAAAACGTGAAATTATGCTAGGCACCTAGTCCTACGGCTGACGTGCTGTAAAATGATTTTCTAGCGTTTAATTATAAGAAATATTTTTGAAAAAGAAAATATTTTAGCGTCTTTTTTTTTTTTTTTATAATTACTCATGCATTTAAAACACCAATTTAAACTCAAATACAATTGCTAAAAATAGTAAACAATTAGTTAATTCTAAGAAAATCATGGAAAGTTTATTGTACTAAAAAGAAACTAGGAATAATAAGAGCTGGATAAAAGCCAAGTTTGAAATAAGCCAGAATAAGGCACTACATAAGGCCTGAATTAAATAAGCTGAATAGACAAAGCTATAATACATAAAATAACTAAAGAAAGAATAACAATAAAGATGGATAGTGTCAGATGGTAGAGGGTGTTGTTTCTGTCCCTGTTTCAAAGCCCAGAGGTCAGGGGTTCGATTCGCCTTTAACAAGGCTTTTTGCAATTATTATTATTTTTTTTTTTAACTTTTCGTTTTAAAAAACTAAATATACTAATGGAAAACAATACTCTTTTTACAACTACACAACTTTTATAAACACGAACCCCACTGATCAGACTTAAAGAGAGCATTTAGTAGCAGTTTTATTGTTGAAGCTAAACAAGGGAATTCAAGCTAACAAAAGCAAATATAAGATCTACTAACAAGCTAAGCTAGGGCGAGAAGAACAACGCTCAAGGCAACTAAGGGAGAACTTAAATAGGCTAAAGGGGCAGTAACATAAGCAGTTATAAAGCTCCTAAACGCACTAAACTAGCAAATCCTACTCAACCCTTATACTACGCTGCAGAAAAAATGAAACAGTGGGCTACTTTAGGGGCTGTAAAAAGCTAAAAAAAAAATTCATAAAAATAAAATAAAAATATGGGGCAAAAGACAAGCAACCAAGTAACCTACAACCCAAATTTCAGAGCAATCGGTCAAGAAACGAAGAAATGATAAATCAAAAATTTCTNAATTCATGACATTTGCATTTTAATTTCCCCCAAATATTGTGTTTGGTAACACAAATGGGGGAATTTAAAATTCCATGAATTGCCAAAATGGGGGAAATTAAAACGGCTTCATAAAGTCAAGAATTTTCATTTACTTGAAAAAAATTTATAAACTTTTTTTCTTATTGTTTTTTATAAACTTTTAAATAGAATATTTATGATTTTTTTTATAAACTTTTTTGTATAAATTTTTTATAAACTTTTTTTATAAAATTTTATAAACTTTTTTTTATAAACTTTTTATAAACTTTTTTTTTTAATTTTTATAAATTCTTTTATAAAGTTTTTATAAAAAAAAAATTTATAAATTTTTATAAACTTTTTTTTTTATAATTTTTTTATAATCTTTTAAATAGAATATTAATGAAATTTATATTAAAAAAATATTTATAAATTTCTGTCAACCAAACATGCGAAGATATTTTAAATTCCGGAATTTTAAATTCTCAATAATTTAAATTTTCTAAAATTAAAAATTCCGGAATTTCAAATTCCCCAACCAAACGCCCCCTGAGAGTTATTTATGACAAGACAATGAAATTATAAAAAAAACATGTTCAAGAATAGAAAATATTTTATCAGATAAGATCACAAAATTTAGAAAGTTAAGAGAAAAACGTTAAAACTATAAACCGGAAACAACATGTGATAAATTACTGTATTTAAGAAAGGGTACATTAGGCTAGTCACAGTGGGAGGTCGTGGGTGATCGATCACCTTCGGTCACATTCGGTCGACACCACTGTGGTGTTTCGGTCTTTGATAGGTCGAGTAAGGAACGAATTGTAATTTGGTCGAATTTACGACCGAATCAATACACACACAAATTCAAACTTTTTGTTACCATTGCAATTAAAAAAAAATCTTTTAAACTTACCACTTTACAACCTTATAAATACCAACCTCAAACACACTTCTAAACACACAATTTCAAACGCAATTCAAACAACAATTCTCTCAACAACTTCAAACACAATAACACAATATTATGGTTTGTCGTCTCCCCCATACCATCAAACAAATGCAAGCGTACATTCAAAAACAATGCAATCAAGACGATGCGGCTCGACAACAGGCTATTGTCGAAGTTATATATCAAGCAGTTTGAGCTCGCGAAGGCAAAGAAACAACGTTTGAGACAACGATACGCGGAGTGCAAAGACATTTCTGCGGAAAGAAAAGTTGTGATTCACCAATTTTTGAATGATGAAGCCAATAAAGACGTCGCCATTAGTGACACGTTGTGGGGGTGTGTTTCACAAATACATGACCAACTCAGCAACAAAATCCGTTGGAGTTATTAGGAAAACAAAATTGTTCGTTATGTATCACAACATGGGTAGGTGCATCCGCTTCATCTGGGGTAGGTGCATGATTCGTTGTGTTTCAGTGTGCAAAACAACAAGTACACAAAAAGCCATTATCAGGGTACCCGCGCGTTACGGCGGCGGGTACCCTGTAACAAAGTTCTACGGTTGACAATCTTTTTTGATTATACGTTTCTCGTGACAACAAATTTACGGATGGTGAAAGTTATATTAGGTAAATGCCTTAACTGATTAATGTATCTTTGTGAAAGTTATATTAGGTAAATGCCTTAACTGATTACTCTAAAATGACAGCCCAAGTAAATTAGGTTGATATAAAGCTAGGCCCAACTCTACAAATTTAGTCCAAATGCAAATTAAAACCCTATGACTATCCCTAATTTCACTCCATCTCAAACACACAACCACCACACTTTGTAGTCACCAGAAAAAATCTTCACTTTCTGTCTTAATTCAAACAAACCGAAACGCACAACCAAATACATAGATTACTCTTTTCTTCTTTATCTATTTCGAAACAAAAGCTACGAAATCAACCCTTAAAAGTCGTTTGACTTGAGGTGGGGTTCGAACCAGGTGGGTCTTGTTCCTATTTGTTTCGAAATGATAAAATAAAGAACACATATCTATTCTTACGTCTTGATGTTCTTCATTTTTATTTGAAGTTCAATGAAGGGTTTATTTACCATTCGAATGGTTTAAATTATATAAACCTTAGATATTTTCTTGTATATATTACGAATCTTGTTTCAAGATTTATGATGGGTTTGTGTTCAAACTTATGAAAGTTGGATCCGCCACTGGTTATCTTCTAATAGATCTATGATGGTTGTATGCTCAAAAAAAACTTGTGAATCTTAAAGATTTGTAAACAAGTTGAACAAAACTAAGATCTCTTCTTCCTTCGTTGTTGTTGTTGTTGTTGTTGTTGTTTTTTTTTTTG
>LBNU01001696.1:2337-14171 GCA_014162995.1 Artemisia annua | reverse complement strand
GGAGGAACATCAAGGAACTAAGAAGAACGAGCGTATTTTTGTTATTTTAAGTCATAACGTTCTTGTTTTGCTTTATAATTCCGATGAGATTAACCTCTTGATTGTATTAATCTTGGATCCCACGAATTAATATATGTTGCTTTTTAATTGTTTGTTATGGTTGTAAAGCCTAGCATTAAGTTCAGCACTCATTTGGGATACTTACAATTAATAAAGCTATGAGGGATCTAACAAGTTTTACATGAACTAACTAAAACAATCTGTTTTGCAACACCATATGCGCCGCATCTTGTAAAATAGATGTGACGCATCCTATCCAGTATAATATTTTATTTCGTATTAATTCCAGACTCGATACGGCGCATCCTCTTCCATAGGATGCGGCGTATCGACTGACCTGATGGTTTTTAATTTTTAATTTTTTAGGTTTTATTTTCTAACTAGTAATGTATTATGCAACTTTGAACCTTCTTAACTCAGGTGTGTTAAAGCCTAGGTGGTATTATAGATTCCTGCACTTTTTGTGGAAACATTATTCATGAAGCTTAAACATTCTCATCCACAAGAAAGTTGATTTTTGCTCATAAACGCAATGGAGGATCATTCCGAGCAAATATCAGGGAAGTTTTTTCCGTTCTAATTCTTTTATTTTCCAATTTTTAACCTTTGACACAAACAACGAGGACGTTGTTTAACTTAAGTGGGGGGATGGAGAATTAGAACGCTTACTTGTCCTAAACTTTTCAAAATATGCTTAAAATACGCTTAATATATCAAAATTTAAAATTTTTTTAGCATGTTTTTGTTTAAGTCTAAATTACATAACCGCACACATAACTTTATTTCTTCCAAAAAAGCAAAACTTTAGTGTGCCGGTGACTTGTAAACTTTAGAACTTGGCTTGTATACTATTCGAGACCACCAAAATGAGTATTATCAATATAATTGGAGTGACTTGACTAACTTGATAAATTTCTAGGATTACACCCAAAAAGCCATTATATGTTATGTGATATTAACTAACTACATTGGTTAGTTAACCCCCGTATAAACCCTTTTATTTACTCTCACTTTTAGAGTAAGATACCCCTAGAAAAACCCTCAGAGCCATTCCTTTCGTTTCTTACACCTTTGTTAATTGTGTCGTTACACCCTTACACCTTAGCCTACCCTGTAGATTAAAATCCGTGGTTAGTCACTTTAGGCAAAGTGTGTTTCCTTACATTAGCTGTGTTCGCGTGCGTAATTCATTATCTTTGGTTAGGTCGGGAAATTGCACAATGCAATTGGAGTGAAAGTACATATTGTATATTTTTAGTTTATTTTTCGTGTGTTTACTACTTTCACTATTACAGTTATTTCTGAAAGTTATGAAAAGTATGGAAAAATTATCCGGAAAAATCGTGATAGAAAAAGTTGTGAAATTTTACACATTAAAAAGATCGAAAAAAATAGAAAAGAAAAAAAAAGAGAAGAAGTTGGAAGTTTGTTTAACCAACTTATGTAAAGTTTTACATTAAGTGGTAGATATCACCACTATTTGTTGTTGTATTATACTTATGGATTGAATGGGAGTTGGCCGTTATGGGAACGGCAACTAAGGATTATTCTTTGTTTAAGATTTTATTGAGTATAATTCGTGTCTACCTAAAGCGTGAGTTACATGAGTCAAAAGCGTGAGTTATTCAATGATATGAGTCTTATTCATGGGATGGTTGGGAAGTAATTAACCACACTTAGGATTTTAATTTATTTGTTTGTTTATTTTTTATTTTACACCAATTTATATCCTAAATGTTATCCCTACCCAACCGTATTATTATATTCGTTGTTAGCTTTCGAGCATCCGGATATGATGATGGCTAAGTAAGAATATTAAATGTATGAATAAGGTAGTGACCATCCGAGTATTAGATTAATTGATTAACGCGCTAGCGATCTAGTGTGTGACTTGGTGACCATCCATTATGCAAATAACGCGCCAGCAATCCGAGAAGTGCACTAGTGACCATCCGTTAGTTGAAGCGTCGAAGACTCGCACTAGCGATCTACTAAGTTTATACAGGAAATGTTTGAACGAAGCTAGGTTTAACCTTTAAACCTCAAAACCCTTTTTACCGCTTTAGACTTGTTACTCCTTAGCTTTAGTGGGGGAGATGCGTATACTTGTCAAGCTTATGATTGAATATTCGTCACAACTAAGCAACTAAACGATTTAGAATTGTTATATATTGAAAAATTATTTTGTTTCTAACTCGTTAAGTGTTTGGTTGTGTGATCGAATACGTGCATTAACTATAAAATAAATCCTAATACCTTTTAGGATACATTTTCATAGGCAAAACGAGGAAGATGTCAAAAGTCTACTGAAATCCAGAAGATGCGCCATATCTCTCTCTACAGATATGTCGCAATATCATACTTAGATGAATTCGAAGACCATTGCCTGACTTTGAAGAATGTGCCGCATGGAATTCTACCATGTGCCGCTTATGAAACTTTGGTCAACGAAGAAGTCAAGCTTGTTCTACTCCAGATACGCCGCATTATACTTCTGACATACGGCGTATCACTATCAAGACTTCACCAGAAACAATCCGAGATACTAAAGGACATGCGCCGCATAAAGATTCAAGTTACGCCGCATCTGAAGACGGTGTACAAATATTCTAGAATATATTAATCTTGGACCCCACGCGAAGTTAAGTACATGCGCCGCATCTGCTCATTACATGCGCCGCATCGTACCCTAAGACAGAAACTATAAATACCCCAAGACCTAGATGAATTTTGTGTGCAACATAACCCTAAGGAGCCGAGTTCAGTCGAAGAAGCAACACAAGACACACCCCAAACGAAGATATTAGACCTGTAAGAAGGTCATGCATGTATTTAATTCATTAAGTAGTTTTGTTTTATTGTAATAGTACACTTTAATTCATCAGGATAGATGGGCATATGTATGTGACTACAGAAAATCATACATACCTCTTAAAATTGCTTTCCCATCAATTAAAGTTTATATGATGATGTCTTTGGTGACTTATATTAGTGCTTTGATAACCTCTGTGTCTAGCTGAGCTTTACTTGGGCTGTCATACCCCTTCCTCGCCTATTTTATATGACGTCTTTGGATGAATATGATAGTCATAAGTTATCATTAAGGGTGGACCCACCGATGTGATTAGAGCTAACAAGAAAGATTTAATTACATACACTTCATATAAAACTAGCAATAAAACAAGTGACAAGCTACTTAATTATCAGGACAGGCTTCTTATAGTTTCTATTATCTATCTGTGTACGTGTATGCTATTTGCTGATTCATGCTCATTAGTTTAATTTACTGTTTAACTCAACCAATCTGTGCCAGTCTCTCAGGCTGAACCCCCTTTGCGTTATATTAGGCTGTAAAACTAACCTAGGATATTAAAATACTGATTAGGTTAATTAGATACATCGTTCCACTCTTAGTGATCGACACTCTACTTACCATTATATACAAACTGACCAGGTACACTGCTTGTTAAGTGTGTGTGTTATTGATAAGTCGGTTAAATATAAATGTAAAACTTGAGTAGGCATTAACACTGCTAAACCGCAATGACACATCACGCGCATCACTCTCTTTAATAAGATTTGCAATAATTTTACTTACGCATTTATAAAGGACATTACAACAAGAGACAGACCTATAATCATTAATCCTAGAAGGGGTAGACACTTTCGGGACCAGATAGATGATGGTGTGATTGATTTCCTTTAAACACTTCACAAAATGATTTTTACCAAATGGAAATGCCAAAAGTGTGAAGTACAATTGGGGGTTTAGCAAGGCCGGGTAGTTAAGAGACCAAAGTACCATGAAAAACCATTACAGGTTTCCGGCGCGCTGCTGGCGCTCCGACACGCCAGCCAGCACGCCAGCCTCGTAAAACTTTTTCAAGTTTGGGAATTTTTGCGTATAAATACCCATTTTGGCTCTTGTATTCCTCACCTCTTGCCATTCATTCTTTCTCTCTAATTTCTTTTCTCTCAACCCTCTTAATCTATCGTCTTGTGTTCTTAATCTTTCACACTTATCATCACATTGAAAGAACACATTCCTTGCAAGGGAAGAATCACAAGAACCTAATACACTCTTGTGATTGTGTCAAGGGTCTTTTTATCAATATCATTTTTATTAGAATCGAGTCCCTAGGTTAGGTTAGGGCTTGAATAAACATCAAACATTTATTTATTCGATTTGGTTATAAGGGAAGTCTTGTGTATCGGTGACCAAGCCTAGATCGTTGGATATCTAGTTGGGGTTTGATACTTTCGGTGGGAAGTCTTAGTGGTCTTTGTGGTCTTAGTGGGAAGTCGAATTGCGAGATTCTTTTGGGTGGTTTCCAAGGGCGGAATACTGTTGGGAGTAGCTCTTCTTTGTGAGCACCGATCTTTGTGCATATCGGTGGAGTGAAGTTGTAACGGTTTGTAGTCCACTGAAAGGATTATACTTAGTGAATAGTATCGTGTCGTGGATTCGCAACTAGACGTACGAATGATATAAACCCCCATCCCGGAACAATATATATCGTGGTTTTCTTTACTCGCTTTACATATTATGATTGTGTTGTGGTTTTTGTACTTGTTCATATAACCACTTGTTGATCTTTGAGGCTTGAATTCAATAAACTTCGAAGAAGCTTAAAATACCGTATTCACCCCCTTCTACGATTCTACAAATTCATTAATCGATGCTCTTTCCATCTCGTTCTTCAATTCGTTAACACAGCTTCATATTCATCTCCTTCTTTTCACTAAATCATTTTATCCTTTTTTTTATTGACCTCAATAAGCTTATTAGTTATCATCAATTGAAGTTATTTTGTTAAATCATAAGCTAACTTATTCATAATATTTGACGAATCATCAGGTGTTATGGATTCGATTCAAGCAGGTGAGCAAAGTTGTGTTTCGCAAAATTCATTTTAGTATGATGTTGTTGATCAAAGTTCTGTTCAGTCACTGAAGAGATTGTTGCTTATGAACAGGAGAGTGATGAAACACAAGCTGGTAAGAGTAAGCTTATTCTAATAAGCTATTTTTCTACTATAGATCATGTGTTAGTGTGAATAAGATATATAATTAGGCTGTTTTATGTTATGAATAACTTATCATTTAGCATTTGATTGAACTAAGTTGCTGATATAAGCTGAATTAAGCTGTTTTAACTTATCAGTTAGTAATAAGCAGTGTTTAGTTAATATGAAATACATCACATGTGATTTTAGCTTTGGTTAATATGTTTCTAATTCAGGTTATTTTGTTAGATACATCATATGTGATTTGGAGTATCTTGTTGGAGTCGCAAAGCCGCCTATAGTTGAGGTTAACAATCCATCTGTTGGAACGCCCAAAGGACGTCAAAAGTAGCATATTAAAAGAGGAAAAGAGAAAGCGATTGAAAAAAGTTTCAAGAACAGGAATGCATGTTCATTATGTGGAGGTTTAGATCACAACAAGAGGACGTTCCTTGGAGGTATAAAGTTCAAGAAGAAGTCGTGGTTCAGGAAGAAGTTGTGGTTCAAGAAAAAAAGATTTAGTTCAAGAATAAGACTTGTTTCAAGAAAAAGAAGATTTGGTTCAGTGATAAATTCATCAAACTGCTTGCTTTTTCCCTTTTTTTTTTTTTGAATATTAGTACTTTTTTTAATGGTTGGTTGTTTGTTTTTTATATGAACAAGTGTTATAAATTCTTTTTTACTTATTTTTATGTTAAAGTAATGTGAATCTATGTGTATCTAGGAAATCAGATGTGATTTTACATTATTTCCTTATCATTTTGAATTATCACATGTGATGTTTACAAGTACTCTTTTTTGTGGTTGATGATTATTTGATTTTTATATGAACAAATGTTATTTTTTTTACTTGATGTTTGTTGTTTTTAATATTACAGGAATGTGAATCTATTATCTATCACATGTGATATCTTGGGAAATCACATGTGATTTTACAACATTTTCTTTTCATTTGAATTATCACATGTGATATATGTATTTGAGAAGTTAGTAAAAAACTGGGCTATGTTTGGCACACAAGATTGTTGAGAGATTATGCTTATTTTTTTTTTCAAAAAATAAGCTACTTAAAAAATAATCTTTGTTTGGTGGCTATGTTTGGCACACAAGATTGTTGAGAGATTATGCTTATTTTTACAAAAAATAAGCTACTTAAAAAATAATCTTTGTTTGGCAGACATAACTTATAAGAGATTCTAAAAAATATAATCTTCTATAATCTCTTAAAACCAAAGGTTACTTCATGTAGCTTATAAAAATAATCTCTTTTTATAATCTCCAGCACCAGCACCATCTCCAGCACCATCTCCAGTTCCAGCAACAGTTACTTTCGCCAAACATACCCATAACTTATAAGAGATTCTAAAAAAAATAATCTTCCATAATCTCTTAAAACCATAGGTTACGGCTATGTTTGGTACACAAGATTGTTGAGAGATTGTACTTATTTTTTCAGAAAATAAGCTACTTAAAAAATAATCCTTGTTTGGCAGACATAACTTATAAGAGATTCTAAAAAAAATAATCTTCCATAATCTCTTAAAACCAAAGGTTACTTCATGTAGCTTATAAAAATAATCTCTTTTTATAATCTCCAGCACCAGCACCATCTCCAGCACCAGCACCAGTTCCAGCAACAGTTACTTTCGCCAAACATACCCTACTTCATGTAGCTTATAAAAATAATCTCTTTTTATAATCTCCAGCACCAGCACCATCTCCAGTTCAAGCAACAATTACTTTCACCAAACATACCCATATGTGATTTCTTTTAAGAATCACATGTGATTTCACATAATCTTCATTACTTTATATATACATGATGTTTAAACTATGATAGCAGTTTCTTGTTCTAAATGTTAAAGCACATAAGTGATTATCAATGTGCAATAAAACTTAAACAAAATAGACATAATATCCATAATCACATCAGCAGATGTTTCGCCATTTTCATTTCAGAATAAAACATGACGACATAGTACCAACAGACTTAAACCATTTTAGCAACACACTGACATGAACTATTTCAGCAACACACATATATAAGCTTCTTTCTTGATAGCAGCCTTCTTGATAGCTTCTTCTTTTTGTGTGTCTTTCTTCTTTTCTTGTTCTTCAGCGGCTTTAGCTTGAGCAACTTCTTCAGTGGCTTTAGCTTTAGCAGCTTTCTTCTTTGTTTCTTCTCCGGCCGCTTTAGCTTCTTCTTCAGCATTTTTATTGATAGCTTCTTCTTGAGCTGTTTCTTTACCTGATTGTTNTTTTTCACTAACACATCATAATCTATCTGTTTAACGTAGACTAAGCCTTCAACTTTGCCTTAGGCTTAGCCTACAACTTCGGCAAAGGCTTAGCCGTGCTCTTACACTATGATTCCATTACTCAAACTAACTTCTAGTCACTCATTTTGTCTCTAAAATCACAATATTATCAACAAAAATTTTCTAAACAATTAAAACCTAACTTCTAATCACACATTTTTTCATTAAAATCTTAACAACATTAACATGCTCTATATCTATAACTGACAATCTTACTTATCACAATAACATCATCAAAATATCTATAATAGTGATAACCTAACTTATAATCACATTTTTCTTCTTTAGAAAAACAATAACTTCAACAAAAATACAATATATTCAACGTAAATTGTATAAACACTACGCTTTATTGATTAAGCATAAATATCAGTAAATACATAGATAATGTGTTTTATACCCGAATCAATGATTTAATTAATGTTTTTCAACGGTTTTTTACTCGAACCTTCACAGGCAGGCTTCTTCGTTAAGTTCTAGTCTATAACAGCATCATCCGCGATCTTTATCTTCCATTTTGATGTGATTTTTTGGTTAAAATTTGATATTTTGGGTACGGTTATGAGTGGTAAATGAGAGGTTTTTTGATCGCTGTAAATGTGTGTGTAGTGTGTGTTTGTTGAGAGAAATTAAAATGATATGATCTATTTTGTTTGTGTTTTAATTTTTACCAAATTGCACATCGGTTTTTTTAATTAATAAATGCTTTTAATCTAAGTCATTAATCAAAATTTTTAAATAAAAGGTTGGGATGTGTCTCGAGCTTTGGTTGGTTTGCAAAATAAGTCCCCTCAACATATATAAAAGTATTATTTTAACGAGCCGAAATGGAACAAATTTTTCTCAAAGCTTGGTAAGGAGAATGACAAGAGAGATCAACCCGGAAGCTAAAGTTAAGATAAGAAAAGAAGGTGCCCAAGAAAGAAAAGTGATATATATGCACATAAAAAAAGAAAGAAACCAGTTAAAAAGACAAAGAAAGAAAGAAAGAGAAAAAAAAGTCGCACTTTTCTTGGCTGCCCTTGTTTTTCTATAATTCGGAATCTCCTCCTCATCAAAAACACCTTTTGTTTTTTGTTTTGTTTCTCATTCAATGAAAATACTTTTATTAGTAATTAATAACCCAGTTCTCGATTTTATCTAAACAATTATTTTCATCATCATCATCTTGAAGATAATAAAGAATATGCTTCCCGCCACAGGGTTTTCATCATCATCGTCTGCATCAGCAAATTCAGTTGTTGTTAGAGTTGATAAAGCCACCAGTGAGTTCTTGAATGGTCCTGATTGGACTCTTAATATTGATATTTGTGATACTCTTAACGCTAATCCTTGGTATGTTGTATTCTTCTCAAATTCCTTCTTTTTTTTTTTTTTTTTTTTTTTTTTTTTTTTTTTTTTTTTTTTTTTTTTTTTTTTTTTTTTTTTTTTTTTTTTTTTTTTTTTTTTTTTTTTTTTTTTTTTCTTTTTTTTTTTTTTTTTTTTTTGTTTTTTTTTTTGTTTTTTTTTTTTAATTTTTTCTTTTTTTTTTTTTTTTTGTTTTTTTTTTTTTTTATTTTTTTTTTTTTGTTTTNTTTTTTTTTTTTTTTTTTTTTTTTTTTACGTTTTTTTTTTTTTTTTTTTTTTTTTTTTTTTTTCAGTTGTTATGTTGAGTTTTTATGTAAAAGTTGACCTTTTTTTTGCTTTCTAGGTTTTGATTATAGATAATTCTTGTTTTGTGCTGTATTAGTCTTTAATTAGTTTTTATTAAACCTTCTTGAGTTGATTTTTTATTTGGACTCTAGGGTTAATCAACGGGCTTGTGCCCACGCAAACCACTAAAAGCTCTTCAAAGTGTGGTTTGAACTTGAGATGTCTCGCAATTTTAGTCATGCTAGTCACAAACTTTTGTCAACGTAGTGACCCCTCGTTAGGGCCTGATATATGTTATATGTGTTAAGATTATCAAATGAAACACAAAAGAAAATTTTACTAGTTTGAAGCATCTTATTAATTGATATATAGGAGTATCTTATTGGACTCAACAGTTTCTACTTTTTTTGTTCAGTCCTAGGGCCCTATGTATGTGTGTTGTAGTTGAATTTATTTAGCGTTTATTTGGAAAACGGTTGAATTTATTTAGTTGAAACAGAGTACTTATTGAAGGCTTGATAAATTCGTTCGAGTATTGATATTCGTTCTTTGAATTCACTAAAATCACGCATATATTATGAGTTGAGTTTCTTGTCATATATGTAGTTTATTTAATGCAGAAAAGATATATTTACTTTCTGTTCAAGGGCTTTTGCTTAGATTAGTAATGGGCAGATTAGGCATGAAAATGTTTGAAATAGTAAATACATGAAAATTGGTTGAAATTTAGAAGGAAAATTAATGAGCGTGGGACTTTTTAGTCTTTAGATGAGACATATGGAGTTCCATCGTGTCGTCATGATCATTAATAACTTCTCCTGATATTATTCTACATAAGCTTTTACGTTGGAGAAACAATCATTCATGACATCATGGCATTATTTTGCGGCCCATTCCTTGCTGAGTAGCAGTGTGTTTTTCTTCTGTTTGCATTTTAGCAGAACAATGGTTATATACATAAAATAGCCAAACATATTTGTTTTGTAGAATTAATCGCTCCATTAGTTGAAATCTTCAGGTGATCTCATTGTAGTGTATCTTTACATGATTATAATACAGGCTTGCAAAAGATGTTGTAAAGGCTTTGAAGAAAAGGTTACAACACAAGAACCCAAATGTTCAGCTACTTTCATTGACGGTATTTCATCTTTTGAATCTTCTTTTACGATTATATTGATTCTAATCTTCCAGTGATTTTTCATCAATAAGCTAGGTATATACTTCATACCTTATTATTATTATTNATCACACATTTTTTCATTAAAATCTTAACAACATTAACATGCTCTATATCTATAACTGACAATCTTACTTATCACAATAACATCATCAAAATATCTATAATAGTGATAACCTAACTTATAATCACATTTTTCTTCTTTAGAAAAACAATAACTTCAACAAAAATACAATATATTCAACGTAAATTGTATAAACACTACGCTTCATTGATTAAGCATAAATATCAGTAAATACATAGATAATGTGTTTTATACCCGAATCAATGATTTAATTAATGTTTTTCAACGGTTTTTTACTCGAACCTTCACAGGCAGGCTTCGTCGTTAAGTTCTAGTCTATAACAGCATCATCCGCGATCTTTATCTTCCATTTTGATGTGATTTTTTGGTTAAAATTTGATATTTTGGTACGGTTATGAGTGGTAAATGAGAGGTTTTTTGATCGCTGTAAATGTGTGTGTAGTGTGTGTTTGTTGAGAGAAGTTAAAATGATATGATCTATTTTGTTTGTGTTTTAATTTTTACCAAATTGCACATCGGTTTTTTTAATTAATAAATGCTTTTAATCTCAGTCATTAATCAAATTTAAATAAAAGGTTGGGATGTGTCTCTCGGTATATGAGCTTTGGTTGGTTTGCAAAATAACTCCCCTCAGCATATATAAAAGTTTTATTTTAACGAGCAGAAATCGAACTCTAAAATTAGTCTAAATTTTTTCTCAAGCTTGCTAAGGTGAATGACAACAGATCAACCCGGTAACCAAATAGCTAAAGTTGAGATAAGAAAGAAGGTGGTTGATGTGCCCAAGAACGAAAAGTTATTCGAAGTGATATGCACATAAAAGAAACCTGTTAAAAAGACAAAGAAAGAAAAAAGTCGCACTTTTCTTGGCTGCCCTTGTTTTTCTATAATTCGGAATCTCCTCCTCATCAAAAACACCTTTTGTTTTTTGTTTCTCATTCCATGAAAATACTTTTATTAATTAATAACCCAATTCTCGATTTTATCTAAACAATAAATACAATTCTTTTCATCATCATCATCATCATCATCTTGAAGATAATAAAGAATATGCTTCCCGCCACAGGGTTTTCATCATCATCGTCTGCATCAGCAAATTCAGTTGTTGTTAGAGTTGATAAAGCCACCAGTGAGTTCTTGAATGGTCCTGATTGGACTCTTAATATTGATATTTGTGATACTCTTAACGCTAATCCTTGGTATGTTGTATTCTTCTCAAATTCCTTCTTTTTTTTTTTTATTTATTTTTTTTTTTTTTCTTTTCTTTTCTTTTCTTTTTCTTTTATTATATTAATGTATATATATGTTTTTGTTGCTGTATGCAATGTTCTTGACCTTTTTATTGTTTTTTTTATCTAGTTTGTATATGTTTTAGAATGTTCTTTTCAGCCGTGCACACTGCAGTACAGCCGCCCGCACTCAACCACAACCGCGGCTACACAAACCCCACGTGACCCCAGCTGCAAACCCCGCGCGCGCCCTCGCCCGCCACTTTGCTCCCCAGGCCACCAACATCCGCGCGCACCCCCCATCTCCTTGCCAGCCGCCGCCGGCCG
>LBNU01001692.1:42402-69833 GCA_014162995.1 Artemisia annua | reverse complement strand
CGGTTCATAGCCATGTTAGCTAAACTAATTTCCTCACGGGACCTACTTATATCGATAGCAGGCATTGATGATATTAACTCAATTAGTACCACCCCAAAACTATAAACATCACTTTTATCTGTTAACTGATAACACTGATGATATTCAGGATCCACATAACCCGGGGTTCCTTGAGGTGCAGTCGAGACATGTGTCACGTCATTAGGTAATAACCTTGATAATCCGAAATCAGCTACCTTGACACAATAATTGTCGTCTAAAAGAATATTGTTAGTTTTCACATCTCGATGTATGATTTCAGATGCGTGAAGGTAAACCAATGCACTAGCGGTTTCTATAGCAATTTTCATACGTGTTTGCCACATCAGTGGGCTTGGTTTGGCCCGGTCACCATGAAGGTGGTCAGCAACTGTTCCATTGTTTATATATTCATATACTAAAAGGAGTTCACGGCTCTTACGAGAAGTGCACCCGTAGAGTGACACAAGGTTTTGATGACGTAATCGTGTGAGTATCTCAACCTCGTTCATGAATTGTTGGACTCGTTTGTAATTGTGCTCGTAAAGTCGTTTCACTGCTACCTCCCGACCGTCACGTAGTTTACCTAGTAAAAATAACATTAATGAATACTAAGTTTAGAAAATACTACTGTACTAGTTTTTTGAATACAGTAATCTGTTTAGACCACCTTACCATAATAAACTGTTCCAAAACCGCCATCACCTAGTTCCTTGGAGGAGTCGAAATGGTCGGTGGCATCTTCAAGTTCGGCATATGAGAAAACCGAGACACCAAAGTAAACACTTGCGTCTTCAAGGTCTCGGGATTTGTCCTTTGATGAAAAATATGCAAATGCTCTGCGCTTGTAGAAACGACGGATAATGAAAATGGCAGCAGCAAGCACGAGAATGAATGCGGTTCCAAGCACAACTATTATTATTCATAAGAACATAGTAAGTTTCAAAAAGTATAGGTAAATGAACATGTTGGGTCACCTAAGTTATAGTTAATCACTTTTTAATAATTAATCACTTTTTAGTTTTAATCAGGTTGTTGTTTCTCCCAAACAGACCTTAAGCATAACAAGATGCCCCAGATTGACCAGGTTTATCCACTTTTTTAAAAAAAAATTGGCTTTCGACTTCAAAGTTCAAAGTAATACATCACAGAGAGAAGTTTTATAAGACAAAATTACCTGAGATAATGATCACTGTATGGTTTTTATTATCTGCAAAGCAAAAAAAACTTAACAGTTAGTCGCAAAAAGTACATGGTTTGAAATTTCTTGTATAACAGTTTTCGATTTCAGACAACAATAAGCGCACATACACAAAAAATATACAACAAAAGCGATTAATGGATGATATGCAAAAACCTTTGGTCACAGCAGGAGGTCGCTTACCGGAATCATGTAAACTCGATAATTCAGCAGATAACATCAAAAACAGATGGACATATTTATTTAACGTGTGATTGTGTGGCATGTCTAGAACCATACAGTTATGTGGGATTTCATTGCTCAAATTATATTGCTTCTTGCAAACATCAGAAATATTTGGTTTCTCGCATTCGATCAAAGTTATCTTCAGCTGGTTTTGATAGAAACTTTTTAAAACATCACAAGACGTTTTGTTATTATCCAAAAGGCTACTAACCGGAATGGTTTCATTTTTTAAGATTAAACTGTCTTCGAGATGTGCATCTGGGGAAATCCCTTTTTGGACCTCTGTAATATTTAAGAATGGGTACGTATACGTGCCAAGGATTTGGCAATCAGTACAAGGGGGACGAAGCATATGTGAACTCGAGGACTTGGAGAGATGAATGAAAACAAGAAAGAAAACAAGAAACATATTGATGAATGATGAAATATCAAAGTGAAAAAAGGTTTCATATAACAAGAGTTTTTCAGATTTAGCACGTCAGTTGACCTGAAGTCTTTCTAAGGTTCATAAAGTGAGCAACTTTTTCCACAATGATTGCTTGACTAACACCAACTATCAAGACTAGAATGTCTGTAAGCATACTGGACAAGGCCTTGGGTTAAGAAGGCAAGATATATGGGCTTCTTAGAAGACATAAGTAATCCGGAGAATAACCAATCTGATCTGGCCCGAAAGTTAACTGATCTATTCTTGCGTAACAAAATAAAAGACCATATAGACGATTGTTAACATTTTTATTGCTGATGCGTGAAAAAATAAATCAAAATCTACCTTCTTTCAACTTATGTGCTAACTATTGGTAACTTCAACCTATTTACGTAAATTTGGTTTATACTATTTTCAAATGGGTCGAAAGAGTAAAATCTGCACAAGTGTATTAAAATAGTTTCTCCTCCAAAAAAAAGTATAATTAAAATAAATGGTACTTTTTAATATGGTACTTTATAATAACAGTTTTAGTACATAACTCTATATGAGGGGGAAAAAAATAAAATAAAAAATTGAAGTGTTTGAGGGTCTAAGTCTACCCTGTCTGTTTTGACCCATATTAATATGATCCATTTTTATCCATACCCAACAAACACTTCTTGTCACCTCTCAGATTTTAGTTAACACATTAAACTACACAAATAAACCTAGCATATAAACCATATTAGAGTTGCAAAGTTGCTAAATGCAAAAAAAAAGGCTGATGTTGATTCAGAAATTGGGATGCAACTAAGTCAAAGTCAAACTAGAACACTCCAACATTTGATTTTAACCACATTCATAAAACACCAAGTCTAGTGCTCCAAAATGGACCAGAAAGCAGCCCTACATGCCCATTTGAGCCATTTGTTTCAAATTGTTCACACGATGAAGTCAAGTTGCAAATAGTACGCATGCAAAATTCACATATGTGTCTCCATCCATCATACTATATTAATTTAAATTAATGAACCAAAAATTTCCCAACTAAAAATCTTTAGGTTGACAATAATCTTCCTCCACTCAAACATGATATGTACTAATGTTACACTTATGTGGTGTAATGTGTAATGCTCATGTGCATGGTTCGTGTTATGATGTGATGTTATTGCGAAAGTCAAGCCGGCCAAAGGCACTAATTATGAAACAAGCCTACCAGAAATGAGAATGTCGACTGATTTGGAAAGTCTTAAGGATTACACCGTAATAAAACTCTTTTTAAATAGTCCGCGTTACATAAAATGCCAAATCACTCATAGTTACGACTTTCGCAGATTCATAACTATATATATATGGTACCATCACATTGACCCATGGATAATCAAGACAGAGACCCCCTTTGTTTTTTGCTAGCTAAAACATTGAATGCTGGGGCAATCTTTTAATTAATGAAACATTAGAGTTCCAACTGCACAACTTTATGACCTTCATGTCATGGGCATGATAAAAACTGATAGCACCTATGTACATATACAGACTTGAAACCTTGAACTATTTTATAGGTTTGGGATTGTTTATTAAACTGTTTTATATGTTTTATGTTTACTTAATACAAAAAATAAACAAGTAATAACTAATAAGCAATAGCCAATAAGTTATAGTATCTAATGTCAATTTGTAGTTTTTTTATTTACAGTTTGTCATTAACTTGAAGTAGATTAGTAGAAGCCAAAAGATAAAAAGTTGCTAATGAACAAAGCCATATACTACAAACCACATTGACAAGTATCCAACTTGCTCATATTTTTATATCAAGTTATTATAATATCTAAAATCTTTAAAAATATATCTTGTTATCAACTTGCATTGCATTATGAACTTACTAAATAAGGTTATGGGGTAATGAAAGCTACTTCACATAATTCACATACAACTACCCATTTCCTATCACATATTCAGCCATCCTTTCCTTTTTCAAAGTTCAAGCTTGTGTGCTTCAAAAATTCGTATCTCAATCTTACAGACAGACATGTATACCGTATACGTGTAGATTTTTGTTATTGAATAATAGTCTGTTGCAAGAATCTAACATGTGTCTATAATCAAATGAAAAAAAAGAAAAAGAAAAATGGATTGTATACACAAGTGTTTGCCGTGTTGCTACCTACCATGTTAGACCGAGCTATAGTTTATTTCTGAATCGGTAGTCGTAGATTCCAAATTTAGTACTAGTATAATAGTTCAACAAGTTTTGATAAAAATACAAGAAAACTTAATAAATAAAACATAAATATCCTAAGAATATACACTATAAAATTCTAGTTAACTTATTTAATTAAAAGAAACTCTAATGAAAACACCAGTTCCATCACAACGCTTATCCGGTTACGCAACATACAGTCATATCATTTCCACTAGACTTATTCTAGAAATCATTCTGTATACAAGCATGTAGGCCGTTCATTTAAAACACGATATTAGCGCCTAGCTTAGTAGCTAAGAAGGTAAAACCGAAAGAAGAAAACAATTTACAATGTTTTTAGCATAAACTACAGCTGAAACGTAGTGTGTAATTTCGGTCGATATGTGAATTTTCAATTTTCGGGAGTAAAGGGTTAGTATGCTATATGAATCTAACACAACACTAAATTTTAGTCATACACGTACCGCAACAATAACAAGAATACCAATCATATAGGTGCCGGGAGATATGATATAAACAATCACACCCATACAAAATTGTGAGTAGAATAAATTTGTATGTGCGCGCGCGCGCTATTATCAGAAAAACTTACTAGGTTTGCAACTCCTTGAGTGGGGCCTATCAGTACAAAAACAAACAAACCGTAAAGCCGTCGCATTAAACCCACACCTCCCGCCACTATCTTCACATTCGCCACAATCCGTCGCAAGCCACGTCAGCTCAAACCCTCGTTTCATCATGTCACCATAATTCGTACCATTCACGCGCCACTTCTCACCAACCACCTCCACAGGCGCCACCACCGTCACTCCGCCGTCACCACAACCACCAGTAACATTACCAAAATTCACATCATCTTCAAGCATAACATACTCCGTAGCATTCTTCTCACATGACCCGATCGGCCCGACCCGATAAATATCCAAACCCGGTGGAGAATTACCGGAGCAGTTTGACATTAATACGAGGTTTTGAGTTGTATGGTTCTCAAATGAGAACCGCCAATCTGTGGAGAAATTTCGGATATCCAAATATTCGCAGTTCTGACTACTTTTAGTCAGAACTGCTGTATTCTGAACTCTAACTTTCTTTTTATCGTACATAATATCCAAAACTTTGTATTCATTTTGTGACATGTTAAAAACAGCTGAACCGTTACTGTTGCATTGAACCTCAAATCCAGGATAGCCACATATAGGTTCATGCATACCTTTAATAATAAATGGATATGAAATATTAAGACCATCACTACAATTTTTGGGTAGACATCGGTTATAATATGGATCCAAACATAAAATCTGTTTGAGGAATAAAAATAAGGTGATGAAAATAGGGTTTATTGAAGTTTTTTGTTTGAGTTTTTTCATTTAGTGTTCTTTTTATGGAATGTGTGTTTTTTTGAATGATGATTTATTGGTTTAACATGGAAAGAATAAGATGGTGGTGTGTTTTGATTTGACTTTGGTAATAACAATAATGATGGAGTTTGGGATTTGAGATATAGTTGAATGTGACAAAAATATTGTATTAGTAGTATTTGAGGGCGTTGAATAGTCTAAGATGTAATGCTAGCTTAATTAATTTTTTACAATGTAAATTGCAAAATCGTTAACCTATTTTGTTTACATTTAACGTTTTACAGAAATGTAGGTATTTCAGACATTTCATTTTAGCCATGGGCGAAAAGTTAACAAGTGTTCACTTCAAATACAAAGCGCCTAAAGTTATACTTCGGAATGATTATGTAGCTCGCTTGAAATATGCATACTAGGAAACATGACCATAGTCCCTTCCATCCTTCTAAAACACGATATTAGCCTACCTAATTAAAAACTTAAAACATAAAGAAGAAAACAATGTACAATGTTTTTAGAACAAAGTACGAGGCATAGTGTATCATATAGGTTTGTGAATATTCGATTTTATAGAGAAAAGGCTAGTAATGCTATATGAATCTAACACACTACTAAATTTTAGCAATTCAAGCATTACCACGACAATAGTAACTCAAGGTTGTTGATGCTGTTAGGTAGGAAGTAGACATTCACGCTCTTATTTGAGGGGTAGGAGACTGCTTCGAGAGATACCTCCGATAAAATTGTGTGTAGGTATATATATGAGCAAAATATGAGTGTGTTCGCGTTTGTGTGTGAGTAAATGATTATGTAAGTACTCATAATATATTATCAAAAATCCGAATACAAATATACAAAAAATAAAAGCATATATAAGAAAAAGAAAACATATAAGAGCACAAAAAACATGAAAAGTACCTAAGCATACAAGAAAATTTAGACATGTGAGCATATATAACTTCATGAACTAGCTATGACTCTTCTAACTTGAGAGGATCTCCCTCCTATGACAACGGATTAAGATTGTCTCAAGTTCATTTTCTAATTTGAGAGGATCTCCCACCTATGACAACTCCTCGTAAAGAAAACATAAGTCGGGAGAAATGATGTATTAAATAATGTTGTACTCACTCTTCTTACCACACATCTCCCTCTCCAATACATTCTCCCTCGATAAAACCTCTGCAACTTTAGAAAGTCCATTGAAACTCTTATTGTTGTTCCTTAAAATTTATTTTATCTTTAAAAAGGTATGCAGTTAATTTTTACAAAGTATGTACTTTATGTAAAATAATCAAAGAAAAGCACAAAATGAATATGTTTTACACTAAGCCAATAAATCACAAGGTATGTAAGTGCATACCTTCTTTAACCGCTTTTGGTGGTGGTAGTGGCGGTGGTGATCTACCTGTGTGATAATTGCCGTTAGAGAAAGAGAGAGAGNTTTCCATTGAAACTTGAATTTTCCTTCAAAAGAAAATATGATATTACCATAGATATTCACGCTTAAATAAAAGTGAAAACAAAACTACACACATGAAAGTTACTTTATGTATTAACATGCATGATAAAGAACAAGCATGCAAAGAATCTTTCAGCTCAAACCCTTGTTCCATCACCTCACCATAGTTCGTACCATTCATGCTCCCACCACCCACCTCCACTGGGGCCTCCACAACCACACCACATCTCCCTGTCATGTTCCTCAAATTCGTATCATTTTTAAGCATACCATACTTCTCACATGACCCGGTCGGCCCGACCCGATAAATATCCATACCCGGACCCAAACCCGTTGAAGAACAGTTTGACATTAATACGAGGTTTTGAGTTGTATGGTTATCAATTGAGAACCGCCAATCTGTCGCAAAATTTCGGATATCCAAATTTTTGCAGTTCTGACTACTTTTAGTCAGAACTGCTGTATTCTGAACTCTAACTTTGTTTTCCACGGACGCAATATCCATAACTCTGTACTCATTTTGTGACATGTTAAAAACAGCTGAACCATTACTGTTACAATGAAGCTCAAATCCACGATGGCCACATATAGGATCATGCAAACCTTTAATAATAAATGGATATGAAATATTAACACCATCACCACAAGTTTTGGGTAGACATAAGTTATAGTAATATGGATCCAAACATAAAATTTGTTTGAGGAATAAGAATAAGGTGATGAAAATGTGGTTTATTGAGGTTTTTTGTTTGAGTTTTTTCATTTGGTGTTTTTTTTTTTGTATGGTATATGCGTTGTTTTTGTGAATGATAATATTCTTCGTTTAATATGGAAAAAATGAGATAAGAATAGGGTGGTGGTGTGTTTTGATTTGACTTAAGTGATAACAATAATGATGGAGCTTGGGATTTGAGATATAGTTGAATGTGACAAATGTTGTATTGGTATTTGAGGGTGTTGAATATTCTACGATGTGTATATGAGGGTTGAAATATGATGGTATGAAAAATGAATGCAAAGAGCACTTTTTGGATTAATTGGATTTAGTATGCTAGCTTAATTAATTTTTTATAAAGTAAACTAGTTATAATGCCCGCGCACGCGCGGGTTTTTTTTGTAATTTTTTAAAATAATTATTTAAAAATTTTAATTATATTGTTAATTGCATCTTATCTATATTTTTTATATTTATCTTCTACTTGTGTTGTGGATAAATATAAAATGTTACCTAATAAGAAAATAATCTTTTTTTAAAAAAAAATATCTTATCTATATTTTTTGTATTTATCTTCTACTTGTGTTATGGATAAATATAAAATGTTACTTAATAAGAAAATAATTTTTTTTTAAATAAAATTATTACTAAATAAGGTATGGTTCCAATTTTTTTGAAATGAAAAATTCCCAATAGGGGTTTTGTTTTATTATATAAAAGATTGCGTTTACCTGGTTTGTTCAAATCACACACATAATCTTTAAAGTTCTAACAAAATAAAATAACCGAGATACCCTAAATTTAACGTTTTACTGAAATAAGAGTATTTCAGACTTTTCACCTTAGCCATGAGCGAAAAGTAAAACATAAGTTCACCACAAAGACAGTTTTTGCAATTTACTCTTTTTCATTTAGCAAAAGTTAACAAACTTTTAGAGATAATGCTATATGCGTTAAGTAGTACAGGGCTAATATATTTCGCGTCAAATACAACGCGTTTAAAGTTATACTTCAGAACGATTATGTAGATCGCATGAAACATGCATACTAGAAAACATGACCAGAGTCCATCCATCTTTCAAGAACCAACACACTTAAAGACTGGCCTTGAGTTGCAGTGGACATAAATTGAATTCCGAATTCTGTTAAAAAAGTCCTAGACCTCAACCGTCTACCATTATGTTACCTCTATGGAATTTATACTCCTTTACGTAGTAATATCGTCCAATTTTGTCTTTGTCTAAACAAACTTGCTCGGTCTTAAAGCTAACTCATATGCGTAGCTTAGATGGCCGGGCTACACCATTTAACGAAGATAATATAATCAAACGGATATGTTAAGCATTGTTGGTGCTAATTTCCTTCAATTATTCGCTAAAACATTGGCTACAACTTTGTCAGCGTTTGAGAGAAATCTTTGATTCAACCTTGGCTAACGATGAACGTTAATGAACTCGAGCAAAGGAATGGCTGATGAATTAATTTAGAATCTCGAATTAAGCAACGTACGTAGTTTGTATCGAAAATTTTGTCTTAGGCTATTTTTACACCATATATCTTTCAAATGAAATATCACATATGTGTCAAATGAGACTTGAACCCATAATCTTTTGGTTAATAGACCTCTCAAATATCGTTGGCCAGGCCTTTGGTTTTTTCAAGCTTTTTAAATTTTAGCAAAGATGTCTTCGTATAAAAAATTATGACTTTTTGCATAATATTTACGTAAATTTGAAAGTTATTAGTTCAATTCAAACTTCATCTTCATTTTGTCAAGTTTGTAGTCATTGTGACTATAGTCGTCCATTATCGCCGTGTATGGCAGTATGGGTTAAGTTAATTATTACAACTTATCGCGACAAATGAGGACCTTTTACTCTATCACTTAAAGATAACTAATATAAGATATTGTTTAAAATACGTTTCAAATGAGACGTCCAACACGGTTTCGGTTTTTCATTAATCTTAGCCCTAAGGGTTATGTTTAAAAAAAACACATGCGTAAATGGTGATACACAAAGTCGGTTTAGAGAAATTAAATGCAAGAGGTGTGCAATTCTTAGCAAAATAAAAACAATTAATGCATGTTTGAATATTTTAAACATAGCCTTTATGCTACGCTTAACAAATTTCTTCAAAGCTTATTTAGGCTAATCTCTACAATGTGAGACTTTGTTGACGGATCGGTTAGCAGGTTTATTTATTTATTTATTTATTTATTTTTTATTATTATTTTTTTAAATAACAATGTCTAACTTTAACGAATGTGTTTCGTAATATTATTTTGTCGTTTATCATTTGTTATATTTGATGCAATGTTTTAAAACCCGTTTTTTCTATCGACTCATTTAAGTCGTCAGTTCACCGGTTGAACCGGCGGGTCAAACCGGTTATATCCTTATGTAACTTGTTTTTTATATTTAATATGTTCCATTGCATGATTCCATGATCTATCCAACTTTATTCCTACATTTGATTGAACCGGTGAAAAATATTTGGACCCTACCCATAAAGCTTTGTTTTTAAGTTATACTGTATATCTATAATATTATAACGAAGATTTGCAATAACAATGAACTTATGATTATAAATTTATAATTTATAATAGTCTATATTAAAACTATATTAGTTGGTGTTTCTTAGATAGTTTATATTACTAATTTATTGTTTTACAATATCTTAACTAACATTCATCACCACTTCAACTTATCGATTAAACTTAGAAAGATTGATAGGAAAAAAAATGTTTTGTTTGATTTTTTGATAAAAAGTTATGATCCGGTCGGGTTTATTAAACCAAATTAATGAAAAACCGTCGGTTCAATCCGGTTTTTAAAAAAGCAAAAACCTGATCATATCCGGCCCGGTCTCCGTACCGGTTCCTTGAACCGGGTTGACCATTAAAACATCGCTTGTATACAAAGTCAAATAAGGGTTTTTTTTTTTTTTTTTTTTTTTTTTTTTTTTTTCGTTAATGACTAAATATACAAATTTCTAATTAAGAACTCTGGTAAAATTCGGATTAATAATATGGAACATTACTAACCATCTTTTTCATTACTTATGAAACGAACATGCATCTTTTAATTTTGAATTTTTGATAGTTACCTACTAAAATCCCCTTTTTGACATTTTGTATTTGGAATTGACCTTTTAGACCACAACTTTCATTTGTAGAAATTTCATCATATCAACTGGAATTCTACTTGGTCCGGTTGTACCAAAAAAGATGTGGTACTTGTGGTCACCCATCTTGAATTTAGGATCAATTCTAGGCCGAAGTCAATGGAATGTGCGCTTTTAGTTTCTTTACCTTTTATGTGGGTGAATATTACGCTAACACAATGGCTATTTTTTAACATCATCATACAAAGTTGAAGAATCATCTCCTTTTTTATTACAGTACTTAGTGATACATATTTGTTCTTAATCTTCGCATAATCACATTGTTTGTGCAATATTAAATAACATTATTCGCTCAAACTTTGCTTTAACGTTGCGCTTCACTACGTTAAACTACCTTATGGGTCGCTTGGCGTTATTTGACTTGTTTTGATATGAAACCACCTGGGAAAGATAGCCCTTAGATCGATTTATGTCTTTGTCACACTCTTTGATCACATATTCAACCTATGCGTGCAACTACATTGTGAGTATGTTTGGTAAAAGTAATTGTTATTGAAACTCTGTAGATGGAGATATAGTGTCAGATTATAAAAAGAGATTATTTTGCCCGTTTGTTTTGTTAATTGTCTTTATTTTGCCCGTTTGTTTTGTTAATTGTCCCCGACTCCCCGTGTCTTACCGGTATGAAGAAAGATTTGGGGTTGGTGGCATCTTGACATCCCTGTTTCATTCCCATCATTTTCCATCAAGGATGTTGCTATGCGTAATATTAGTAGTCTCGGATGTCCTACATCGAAATTCTGCAGGGGGTGACATATATAGTTGGGTATAGAAAAGCACCGCATTATATTTAACAGAAGTTCTTCGCACTTTATTACTATCATTGTAAATGAAAATAGTTTTAATATTTACTAATTTTAGAATTTCATGATATAACTTAAAGAATACATTTGAAGTGGTCAATATTAGCATGGTTCAATCAAAATCAACGTAACCACAAGTTCTTCGTCGGCTGCTTATCGAAAGTCGGTGTTGAGTGTTGACCTCCCTCTAATTCCACCGTGTTTATTTTAAATCACTATCTTGACATTTGTTTTCAATTTGTATTGTACAGAATATTCATTTGGGCAAATTACCTGAAAATGTATTTAACTTGCCACTTTTTACAATTGTATGTAGCCTTCTTTTTTTTCCTCAATCTGTCAATGAACTTGCAAAATCCGTTCATTGCGTGTAACGGTGATCTGTTTGACCTGCTGGGGCAGGTTAAGCTAACGATCGTTAGGTTTATCATTGCAATGTTAGTCCTTTAGACTAACGATCGTTTATCATGACTATATACAATGACAAAAAGTAACAAGTTAGATGACTTTTATCATTTTTAAAATTTATTTACGTTTTTTTACACGTTTTTGCACACATTTTTATACACGTTTTTATACATACATTTTTATACACGTTTTTATACACATTTTTATACACGTTTTTATACACACATCTATATACACACATTTTTATATACGTTTTTACACACATGTTTTTATGCATGGTTTTATACACACTTTTAATTTAACTTTTTTACACTTCTACTTTAACCTTTTTACACTTTTTTACACGTTTTTATATACGTTTTTGCACACGTTTATACACACACTTTTAATTCAACTTTTTTACACGTTTTTTACACACGTTTTTATATACGTTTTTACGCATGTTTTTAATTTATCTTTTTTTACATGTTTTTATATACGTTTTTAATTTATCATAACATAAAGTGAAGATTAAGCTCAAGTCGAATTTCCTAGATAAAGAAAGTAAAGTTGGGATATTCTAGAGAGAGAAAGTGAAATATATTAGCTTCAAAGCAAAATGAACATCCAACCATTTCCCTTGTGTGGGAAAAGGTATTTATAGTTACAAGTAAACACCCATATGGGCTGTGGAGTGAGCTGACAGTGGGTAACCGACCCAACTCCACAAGATATTACGCTAACTAACTAAGTGTAAGTCTACAAGCTATCTTAAGCTAACTAAGTGTAAGTCTACGAGCTATCTTAAGCTAGATGACACTTGGGGTGACCGAGTTTTCCATATGATTTTTCCACGTTTTATATAAGTTTTTTACACACTTTTAATTTATTTATTTTTTTTTACTTTTTTAATTTAACTTTTTTACACATTTTTACACTCGTGTATAAAAACGTGTAAAAACATGTATAAAAACGTGTGTATAAACGTGTATAAAAATGTGTGTATAAAAACATATATAAAAATGTGTGCAAAAACGTGTAAAAAACGTATATAAATTTTAAAAATAATGAAAGTCATTTAACTTGATACTTTTTGTCATTCTATGTAGCCATGATAAATGATCGTTAGTCTAAAGGACTAACATTGCAATGATAAACCTAACGATCGTTAGCTTAACCTGCTCCAGCAGGTCAAACAGGTCACCGCTACACGCAATGAACGGATTTTGCAAGTTTATTGACAGATTGGAGAAAAAAAAAGAAGGCTACATACAATGGTAAAAAGTGGCAAGTTAAATACATTTTTAGGTAATTTGCCCTATTCATTTTCTATGGTTTAAAATCATTTAAAGGGTAAAGTCCATAAATTAGCAACACACTTTCCCAACTTTACAGAGTTAGGTAACAAACTATTTTTATTACCAATTTAGTATGTAAAACTTGCTAATTTTCGACAATTTAGTCATTTTCCTCACAGGCAACCGGTTGGTTAATTAAAAAGACCGGCACGTTTTTTTTCTTTTTTTTACTGAGTTGGATATACCACGTGGATTGTATTTAGGTATAAATACAATACGGCAGTGTGCTTATCCACATTATAACGTTCACATTTCACACACTTATTTCTCACACGAAACCCTAATTATTATTGTAGTTTAATTAATGATCTAAAAGTTGAAGATGGTAAAAGGTAACATTGTAAATGTTATTTATATATGTCAAATATTGTTTCCCCTCTGTTAATTTCAGTTAAAATCACTAATTTCAGAAACCCTAATTTTTACGAACCCTAACTTTTTTCTTATTTTATAATTGCAGATAGAGTTTTCACTGTCAATTTACACCACGATGGGACGTTTGTTCCTAGCTCTTTAAGATACTTGGAAGGTGATGAAAAAACAAATCACTGATATTAACTTTGAAGGTATGAGCTTTACTGATTTTCTTGAGGTTATCAAGCATTATGTTCATGGGATTGTGTATAGGTTATATTACTGTCCCCTTAGAAAACCTTTGAATGTTGGTATTAAAGAAATTAAGACATATAATGATGTTGAAGAATTTCTTAGGGTTGGGTATGACAACAAATGGTATATTGACCTGTATGTGGAACATTTTGACTATGATGTCATGGACTTTATAAATGAGGAAGCAAATGGGATCTTAAGTAGTGGCTCTAGTGATGAATACTACAGTAGTGATGAGTGTGAGGATTTCCCTGATGTTGATGTTCATAATGAAGGGGAGACAATGTAGTTATAAAGAATCTAACCACTAAAGACCCATTTCTAAACATAATGTGCCCCAACAGTGACATGTATGTTGACTATCATGATCACTCAGTCCCTCAAGCAGAATGTGAGGCTTTAGATGGCCCTGAAGCTGATAACATTGACCCTATTTTTCAAGTTAAAAAAGGTGTTTCTTATCCCAAACATGACCCTAAAACTCCTTGGAACAAAATGACACATGTCTTAGGTATGAGGTATGAGCATCCTGACCAATTGAAGCTAGCCTTAGCCAACTATGGAGTAGCAAATGGCTACCAATTGTGGTTTGAAAGAAATGATTGGAAGACTCTACTAGTGTTTTGTGGTAGGAATGTTGAGGATGGTAGGTCTGCTGGGAGGTACACTAACAAAAAAGGAAGATCCAAAAGTCTTTGTTTAATGATGGTGAGGCTAGTACTAGCAAGTCTAAGTCTCCTAAGAAAACAAACAAGTTTGCTAAGTCTGGTAAGTCTGCTAAGTCTCCTAAGATAAAAAAAGTACAAAAAATTGCCAAAGAAAAATATTAGTTCTAGTCAATCTATCACATTCAGGCTTAGAAAAAGGGGGGAGGGATGTAGCACTGATGGTGAGGGAACAAGTTCACCAGTGGTTAACCCAAATACCAACTCACCCAAACCACCTGAAACACCTAGGGCTACAAGGAAAAGGTTAAGGGATGCTAAGAACAGGCTCCCTGTTTGTGGTTTTAGGCTATGGGCTTCATGGATGAGCACTGAGCACTCATTCCAGATCAAGACATTGAAACCAGACCATAAGTGTTCTAGAAACTACAATCTTGGTTCCCTGGTAACTTACAAATGGATTGCATACCACATGTCTAAAGAGATCCTTAATGATCCTTTAATTCCTTATATTAAGATGAAAAGTTTAATAAGGGACAAGTTTCTGATTGATGTTTCTTTAGGACAGTGCAAAAGGGCCAAGCAAAGGGCATTGTTTAACCATGAGGGAGGGTTAATTGAGCACTATGGTAGGTTGTGGGACTATAGGAGGGCACTGTTAGATTCAAACCCTGGTTCCACTTGTGAACTAGATGTAGAGGAAACCAGTTCTGGTAATGTCTATTTCAAAAGATTTTATATCTGTTTCAAGGGTGTTAAAGAAGGGTGCTTGCAAGGTTGTAGGAGAATCATTGGTTTAGATGGATGTTTTCTGAAACATACATGCAGAGGTGAGTTGCTCACAGCAATGGGGAGAGATGCCAACAATCAGAAGTACCCCGTTGCTTGGGCTGTTGTCAAGATTGAAAACTATTCTAATTGGAGTTGGTTCCTTTCACTTCTTCATTATGATCTCAACCTGCAACAAGGCATAGGATTAACACTGATTTCAGATTCACATAAGGTAATTATGTTTAGTAATTCGAATTATGCATACACTTTCACTGTTTTTATAACATGTTTTATTATACACAAGGTCTGTTAGATGCTGTTGGTGAGTGGTTGCCTCATGCAGAGCATAGAAAATGCACAAGGCATGTCTATGCCAACTTCAAAAGGAAGTATAGTGGTTTGGCACTACAAAGCCTTTTTTGGAGCTTAGCATCAAGTACTATGGAGCAACAATTTTATGCAAGGATGGAAGACTTGAAGATAGAGAATCATGAGGCTTATGAGTACCTGGTCCAAAGAAATCCAAATACATGGTGCAGAGCATTCTTCAATCTGAATGTCAAATGTGCTGCATTTGAGAATGGTATATCTGAGAGTTATCATAGGGCTATCCTGTTACAAAGATCAAAGCCCATTATCACTATGTTGGAAGACATTAGGATATACATCATGCAGAGGTTATTGGCAATGCACAAGTTAGCAGTTAACTTAGAAGACAACATAACCCCAAGTGTTAGGAAAAAACTAGAATACTTCAGCAGAGAGTCAAGGTTTGTGTTTTCTAACTTAGTTTATGTGGATTCAATGACAGTATGGTTGTTTGAATGACATGTGTATACATGTCTATCTTGCAGGCATTGGGATGTTCTAGCCAGTACTTATGATGTCTTGGAAGTGAGATCTGGAGCTCAAGCATTTGCTATCAACTTGACCAACCAAACCTGTTCATGCAGGTTATGGCAATTAAGTGGAGTTCCCTGCATTCATGCAGTTGCAGCTTATATGCATGTAAGTAGAGATGCAGATGAGGGGGCCAGTCACTGGTATAGTCAAGAAATGTGGGCCAGTGCATACCAATTCTCCATTAGGCCAGTATTGGGATCTCTATTCTGGATTAGGACCAACAATGAGCCCCCATTACCCCCAATTGTTAGAAAAATGCCTGGAAGACCCAAAAAAGCAAGAGTCAAAGCACCTGATGAGAACAACTCACAAGTGAGTAGAAGGGGAAAGCAGATGAGATGTTCAAACTGCCAAACAATTGNGACATTAGGATATACATCATGCAGAGGTTATTGGCAATGCATAAGTTAGCAGTTAACTTAGAAGACAACATAACCCCAACTGTTAGGAAAAAACTTGAATACTTCAGGAGAGAGTCAAGGTTTGTGTTTTCTAACTTAGTTTATGTGGATTCAATGACAGTTTACATGGTTGTTTGACTGACATGTGTATACATGTCTATCTTGCAGGCATTGGGATGTTCTAGCAAGTACTTATGATGTCTTGGAAGTGAGATCTGGAGCTCAAGCATTTGCTATCAACTTGACTAACCAAACCTGTTCATGTAGGTTATGGCAATTAAGTGGATTTCCCTGCATTCATGCAGTTGCAGCTTATATGCATGTAAGTAGAGATGCAGATGAGGGGGTTAGTCAATGGTATAATCAAGAAATGTGGGCCAGTGCATACCAATTCTCCATTAGGCCAGTATTGGGATCTCTCTTCTGAATTAGGACCAACAATGAGCCCCCATTACCCCCAATTGTTAGAAAAATGCCTGGAAGACCCAAAAAAGCAAGAGTCAAAGCACCTGATGAGAATAACTCACAAGTGAGTAGAAGGGGAAGGCAAATGAGATGTTCAAACTGCCAAACAGTTGGTCACAATAAGACAAATTGTGACAAACCAAGAGTTCCAAAACTACCAATTGTTAGGAAACCAGTAGGTAGAAAGAGAGAACCACAACATACACCTGCCTCAGCAAGGGTAAGGGGCGGAGGTAACAGAGGTGGTGGTGGCAGAGGGCAAGAAAGTGGTGGCAGTGCACAAGAAAGTGGTGGCAGAGGGCAAGGTAGTGATGGCAGAGGTTCCAGAGGTGGTGGGAGAGGTTCTAGAGGTGGTGGCAGAGGTTCTAGAGGTGGTGGCAGATGTTCTAGAGGTGGTGGCAGAGGCAATGGTCATGGTGGCAGTGCTCAAAGGGTATCATTTTTATATGAAATTATAATTTTCTTATGCAAATGTTATGACAATACAAGCAATACTTACTTGATTACTATTTTCTGTTTGTAGACCATGGATGAAGAAGACATTAGGCAAGCAACGGATCATGAATACCTGCAAGGGCTATTGGATGAACAAGAGGAACAAATGCAAAACTATGAAAGAGAGGAAGCTGAAAGATTTGGTGAAGAAGCTTTACAACAGGCATTGGAAGAAGAAAAGATGTATGCAAGAATGGATGAGGAAAGAGAAAGAAAAGAACAAGAATGGGAAGCAATGATGGATCCTTACTTTGATTGCAGATTCCCAGAGGATGATCCTGATATTATAGAATACAGGGCAATGAAAGCTTCCATTAAGTTTGTTCATCCAACCCAAGAATCACAAGTTCAACCTAAGTCTGCTATTCAGGAATCAGATCCAAATACTGCTAGTGTTGTTGAAGCTTCACAGGTTGATGGTCTTCCAAATCAAGGTTCAGGTATTCATGATTCAGATCTCCAAACTGAAGGAGTTTCCACATTGAAGTAGTGATTCCACATTTTTGAACCATCTGCACATTTCCACCGCACCTTCATTTCCACTGAAGGTATAACACCCCCAACTCAAATATGGCAGCTATCGTGCTGGGGGTATTACGAAAATAGAAACCAGGCACATTTATAGTAAACGACCACAACTCGGGACGTTTGAAATGTGACCAAAACATATCATTCGATTTACAAACCGTTTAGAGTACAAGTACTCTTTAGTCAAAGTTGCAGCGGAAAAGTANACAGGTTGATGGTCTTCCAAATCAAGGTTCAGGTATTCATGATTCAGATCTCCAAACTGAAGGTTCAAGTGCAGGCAACAAAAAGGCAACAAAACAAAAGAAAGCTGCTGTTAGTCAAGAAAACAGGATCTATTATAAACAGAGAGGAAGATCAGAGAGAATCAAGATGATGCAAGGAAAGAAATTCAAGTTTGATGCACAAGGTACAGGTTCAACACCTGACAAAGCATTTGATGTTAGTCCAGATGCTACCCCTTGAAGGCTTCTCTGTTTAGAAGTAATATTGATCCTTTCATGGATGTAAAACAATTAACCTTATCTTTTGTGTTGGTAGTTTCATTTGCAGTCATGTATGCTGTACAAACCCTAAACCTTATCTTTTTGTGTTGGTAACATGATTGTATTAAACAATGGATGTGTTCCCCACTTGTACTCATTTTAGATCTACTTTAATGAATGGTGTCCCCTTGACTGTATCAAAGGGCCTTGTTTAATTCAAAGTTTTGTCTTGGTCTTTGGTCTTTTGTCATTTGTCATTTGTCATGTGTCTCTTTCCAGTAACATGTGAAAAAATGCAGTTGGTAGTTATGGTGTAAATGCTTTTGGCATCTGTCAAATACATGTGCATAAAGCATTTCAATGCACTTTTTACCCATGTTCACTCTTTGGTACAACCACAACACATACATGAACTATACTACTTGCCATTTGATACAACCAAAACAACATTCAAGCCTGTTATGCTGTATAAACTGTGTGCCATATGATAATACCAAAACAAACCATTCCATCGATTAAAGCAAAGTACATCATACATACCACTGATACAACCAAAATACATCATACATAACCTATTTTCATTGCCCTAACACTTCTACTTGACTACCAATATCAAACACATACAAACTGTAAATGCAAAGAAAGTTGACTTCCAAAAAGTCAACTTGCTCAAAGTTTTCTGCAATTCCATCTTCTTTTCACCCAGCTCAGCTTCAAGTTGTCCAATCCTCCATTCATGGTTGCCCTCTTGTCCCAAATTTGTTCTTTGTTGTGGATTCAAAAGGGTGTACATCTGGTACAAGTGCATCATGTACCAATCACTATCCATCTCTGGATCGTACCAATCCCAAAACTCACACTTCTTCCTCACGGGTTTGTAATGATTTGGACAAACAAGAAACCTTCTAGCTGGATTAGTGTGTCTCCAAGATGTTAAAACCATTACGGGCAGGTCACAATCACATCTTCGATCATTGAGGTAGATGGACATGATTTGGTTTCAAGTAAATTAGGGTTTCAAATTGGGGATTTGGGGAAAATTGTTTTGTCGTGTAAATGAAAGGGACTAGGGTAAATGAAATTAGGGTAAAATAAATAAGGATGGGTCGGGTTATAGGGTTATAAAAGTTATACGGGTCGGGTTGATTGTCTAGGTGGCATTCTTAAAAAATAAATAATACACGTGAAAAATTAAATTGGGTATTTGGGTAAGTGGCCGGTAATAATTATTAAATTATCCAAAATTTGCCGGTTTTACATACTAAATTGGTAATAAAAATAGTTTGTTACATAACTCTGTAAAATTGGGAAAGTATGTTGCTAATTTATGGACTTTACCCTCATTTAAATGGTTTTTTTCTTCTATCATAGTCAAAACAAGAAAACACACGTACTGTATCCATGCTTACCTTTACAAGGTAAAGATGGTGCCAACAGGGACGAGACCAAATATAACAGGATGCTCAAATTTTTTGAACCATAATATAATTGAGTTAAATGATAGACCGAGTACATTTATAAAAATCCACCTATATTTCAAAAATCAACACTACATCGAAAAAGATCCATAGGTGTACCGGAACTTCGCGGGAACCCCTTAATTCCGTCTCTGGTGGCAAATGAGAGAATGTGTCGGTGGCCACAACTACAATATATATATATATATATATATATATATATATATATATATATATATATATATATATATATATATATATATATATATATATATATATATATATATATATATATATATATATATATATATATATATATATATATATGGGAATATATTAGCTACAATATTTTGTAGCTAATTGGCTACAATATTATGCTATAAACTGTGAGACCCTGACTCTTTTTGTGGGTCCTGAGTTCTTTTTGCGGGTCCCTGATTAATTTCTTATGTATTTTGTGTGGGGGATTGTAGCCAATTGGCTACAAAAATTGTAGCCAAGTTATCCCCTTATTATTATTATTATTATTATTATTATTATTATTATTATTATTATTATTATTATTATTATTATTATTATTATTATTATTATTATTTATTGAAATCATTATTTTTCTTATTTAATATAAGGTTACAGGTAATGATCACTACCTCACATCTTACACATCAGCGTTACCTTAAATTTATTTCTCCTCTTACTTCTCATCATTCTCTCTCAATTTTCACCCGTAGTGTAACCTTTCATTAAAGACACACTTTTATACAAATATACCCCATCAAATACCTCATACACGCTCACAAACCAAATAAAAATACAAAAGAGATGCACGGTTTCCGAGAGGTGAGTGGCTTACCTTTACCTTCCTTTTTCTTGCCCTCTCACGCGTGAGATGGTGATGGTGTTGCCTCATTTGGTGTGCACCACTCTCGTTAGTTTAAAACTCACCATTTCTCTTCTTTACTTGGTGCCAACAATACGTATGAATGCGTTTTCCTAAATATATTACATACCATGTTATATAAGTCTTAGGGGGTGTTTGAAAGCCTTTGAATGAGGCAATTCAGAGGGTAGATGAAAATCGGTAATAGGTAAGCTTGTTTGGTAGCAACAATTTGCACACTGAGCGATTCCAATTGGCTCTGTTTCATTTTGTGTCTTGACCATGCAATACCATTCAGCGCACACTTTTTTACAATATTAACCCTTTACTTCAAAGAAACGTGTCCAACATTTCTGTTACAATACTAACATTATACTCACTATTTTATAAAAAATGAAGTTCAGTTGTCTTTTTAGTTGATACACGTGTCCAACATGCCACAATAGACATGTTTCCACACTTTGGATAATTAAAAGATAATTATTTATTTGAGTTTATATAACTATAAGATATATAGAAAAAATGTCGATTTATTAACAAAGGTTTTGACTAAACTATACATTAATGTTTCAATTGTTATGCTTATTTTTCTATTATTTTATCAATGCACCTATAACTTATTTACTATTAGCACCTTATCATAATCGGAATACAAGGGTAAAATTGTATTTTTATAGTATTAAGATGATTCATTCAGAAACATTATCAAACATGGTATTTTATTTCAGAATCAAGCTGTATAGAGCATTTGAATCATTCAGACTAGTAAATGATTCAGCGCTAAATCATTTTATTTTATCAAACAGCTTAGTCTTGCACTTGCTTAAGATTTTGAAGACGTGCGTATGAAAAGGGCACAAAAACAAAACCATTAAAGTCAACATAGTAAAAATATTTGTTTTTGATGAGACGAAAAGTGTTACGCTTTTAGGGGGTCATTTAAGCCCTAATTCGTATAAATGTGATCAAATATTGCCCTAAATCGTTCCTTTTGTCATTTTAGGTACTTTTGAGAAGAATTCTGGAAAACATGCATATTTGGACGTTTTTGGAGCATTAAAGTGAAGAAAACGACAAAGTCTCAAAAGAAGCTGGAATTACTGCCTGACGGCGTCAGAGTCACAAGGTGACGCCGTCAGCAAACCTTGATAAAGGAGTGTAAACCATTTTACAAATGACGGGCCAGAAAGATTTGGGAATTTTACACCTGACGCCGTCAGGTGTTAATAGGTGTAGGCCGTCAGGTTATGTTTTAAAGAGTGACGGCCCAGAAGGCAACAAAGGGTGACGGCGTCAGAAGTGGATCTAGGCCATCCGAGAAACCTTATGGCGGCGGGCTGACGGCGTCAGACCCTATAACCTGACGCCGTCAGAGTGTAAAAGTCTATATATAGTTTTCTATTTTTCATTCATTAGTGTGGAACTTTGTGGAGAACTTTTGGCACCAAACCCTAGACGAATTTTCTGTACTTTTTAGGGTTTCCAACCCTTGGAACCCTCATGCTTAATTAAAGATAAGTCTTCACTTTAATTCAATCAATATGTCTATGTGTTGGTTGATTATCTCTTTTGCTTGTCTTTTAATTAACATGTGTAGCTAAATTCTCCTGTGTTTGCTTAGATCTAATGAAACCTAACTATTAATTATTGGTTAATTGATGTGTTGTTGTTTGTTGGGATGATTGTTCCATCAATGTTAGGCTCAAGAAAACTGGCCAACCTCCTTTATGGTAACGTGCTTGAACGTCTTGGGAAACATGTAGCCAAGGCATACTAGGCTATTAAGGTAGTATTTAACGCATGAGCCACTGTTTACAATCCCTATGGTTGTGCCGTGCATGGCATAGGAGGAGATAAGAGCTCATAGAATTGGAGAGATATGTATGCCACTCCATGAGTTATTAGGAATACACCCTTCATCCACACAAGTAACATACATATCAATTAACCGGTAAAAGATAGTTAGGGAGTAATGAAGTCTAAGTAAACACAACTTTTCTCCATATAGTTTTCACAACCAAATAGTTTAGTTATTTTATTTTATTTGCAATTGTAGTAATTTTGGGTTAGTTGACTAGCAACTAATTCCGCCCACTCCTTCAAAACCGAGATTTTACTTGCTTTCCTAAAAATATAAAAATACAAAAAGAATCTTCCTTCACCCTTAGACCTATTAGAGTAGTTTTTCTGTCCTAACGAACACTATTCCCTGTGAGAGAACGATCAATCCCCCGTACTTACCACTATCCTATACTACATCGGTCAGGTACACTGCCTGGTGGGGTTGTAAGCCTCTTGAGATCCCTCGAGAGGTAAAACCTGTTGTAAGGTCACAAAACCACGCATCAAGTTTTTGGCGCCGCTGCCGGGGAATAGTTATTGTTTAGGTAGAATTTTTATTTTATTAGGTCTACTCACTAGATTCCTTTCTAGTGAGATTTTTATTTTATTTTTCTAGGATTTCTTTAGTCTATCTTATTTCTTCGTGTTTTTGTTCGTAACCTTTACCATCCGCCATCATGGAAGGTGGTAACATCCTTGATCCCAACAACCCACTTCAACCAAACCACCCACCACAACCAAACCAACCTCCTAGACCCCGTACCTTAGGAGAGTATTCCCGACCTAGCCACCTTGGCTATCGCAACACCATTGAGCTCACTCAAGGAGCCAATGTCACTCCCTTGCGATCCGACACCATCCGGTTGGTGCAAAGCGGATGCGCATTCCATGGACTTCGTTCCGAAGATCCAAACCAACATCTCAAGGATTTCCTCAAAATCGTAGATTCCATAGACCTTGATGTTGCAACTCGAGAGACGACCCGATTGCGTCTCTTCCAATTCTCTCTACGGGACCAAGCTAGTCAATGGCTTGAGCGACTTCCCGCAGGATCCATCACCTCTTGGGACGATCTCACAACTCGTTTCCTTGCTCAATTTTTCCCACCGGGGAGAACTACCAAGCTAAGGAATGATATCTTGGCGTTCCAACAACGCCAAGGCGAAACCCTCTACGAGGCATGGACTCGATTCAAGGACTTACTCCAAAAAGTCCCTCATCATGGCATAGACCTTTGGCTCCAAGTCCAAATCTTCTATGACCACATCAATCTCCACACGAGGCAAACCATTGACCAAGCGGCCGGTGGCAAGCTACGTGATCTAAGTGCGGAACAATCATGGGATCTCCTAGAAGATCTTGCTCTATATGACAACGAAAGTTGGAATGATCCCCGTGATTTGAATAAAACGGTCAAGGCAATATCTTTGCCTTCGAATAATTCAAGCACTTCCGACCGTAGGATCATAGAACTTGAAGACCAAGTCAAGTTTCTCATGAAATCCTACGAAGCTCCTAAACCTTCAAGCCAAGTGAACAAAATCACTTCTTCGTGCGAATTATGTAGTGGTCCCCACGACACTCGTGATTGCATGGAACTCCCCGAACAAGCTTTTGCGGACTACGCATCCACGCGTATCGACGGAGCGGGAGACAAGTGGTTCACTTTCAAACCCGAGCCAAACCCTTACGGAGATTCATACAACCCCTCATGGAAAAATCACCCCAACCTTAGGTGGAAGTCAAACCAACGGTCCTTCCTCAAACCGTACCTTCAACAACAATCCTTCCAACAACTATGGTAGTACCAACAACTTCGAAGGGTTGATATCCAACTTTATGGCATCTCAAGAAGCTCGTATAGCTAAATTCACATCCGAATTCAATCAACAACAAGTAGAGATGACCAATAAGATTGACAACTTGTTGAAGGCCCTCATGTCACACCCTGAATTTACCTGTTATATGGCAGCGGAATTGAATACCTGGGTGTAACGATCATGGCATCTCATACAAGGTTATATTGAACGACCTAAAGTGTCGTTTAGTAAAATACAACGTTTGATCATTATTTAAAACAAATAGAGTTTACAAACATAGGTCCCTTAAGGTTTTACATATTTATTGAAAACAAGTACGACAAGATCAAACGATACATAAGTGCAATGAAGTAAAAGAGTGAGACGCGTCGACTCCTCGACTCCATGAAGGTCCAAATGCATATCACATGAGTACCTTAGTTACCTGAAAATACATTGCTAAAACGGTCAACAATAATGTTGGTGAGAAATCATAGGTTTATAAAATGTAATGTTATACGGTAACCTCAAGTATAATATGTATGACAAAAGTCAAATGAAAAATAGTACAATAGCCCTTAAGCTCATGACCCCGAAGCTAGACTGTATGTAATGCCCCTCCAGAGTGTTTTGCCAGACACTCTAATAATGATAAAAATAAAATGCATCCGTTTGACTGTTGGTATATCCAACGCGGATGGAGGCGTCCCCTCAATAGATCTATCCACTCACTCTCGCTTATGTACAATTAACGGTTCATGATAATAGGGGAACTTTCATAGGCAAATGTGGTAACTTAAGCATTGTACTTGAATTTGTATACTTAGGTCCGTACAAAAATGGTGCAATGTATTCTCCCCATGGGATTCTAAATAAATAATGAAATGTAAACGGGGCTATGAAAACTCACCTTAAGTGATGGTACAATATGTAGTGAATGAACTGAAGTGATGAGGTGCAACTTCTAGCCGCAACCTAAAATGAATGTATGTAATCTAATTTAGATTATGAAATGAATTCGTGTATGCACTTGCACTTATAATCTATACCACTCGTATTAATTCAAAGTATGTAATATTGTCGAAAATATAATTTATATTATCGTATTAAGTCATAATGAATATTACATGTTCATATGGTGTAATAATCTTGTACGATAGTTATTTGGTGATAAATTCTGAAAATACAAGTTTTCGTCGTAAAATATTATACTTAGTAATTTCTGAAATACGGCTAAAAATGGCCTTGGAAAACTAGTTGTAAATCAGTGAAGATTGAGAGTTAGGAAACAAAATTGGTATTTCTGGAAAGCTTAGCACCAAGCCTAAATATGTTCAGTAGTGAAGTTTTGCTCAATGTGCCCAGATTTTAAGATAAATGGTCGAAAAGTATGGTGTTTAGGCCAAAACTGCCATTTCTGGGCAGTTTTTGTGAATGTTTGGATGGCTGTAGTTTATTCATTTTAAGTCCAAATGACAAACGGCTTTTTGATTTGAAAACTAGGCCAGGTGCTCTAACTTTTGTTCTTTAGAGTCCCAACTCCAGAACTGAGTCATTTGACGGGAAAATGGCTCCCAACATGGGTGTTTGTGGATTTTCTGGTTTGTCTTAAAAATATACTAAGTGTTAGTGCTGATGGAAATTTTTAGTGAACATTTATCTTTGAAAATTCATAACTAATACGTTATAAGTCCGTTTCTCGAGTTCTTTATATCCCCAAAAAGGTAAAAAGGTGTACTAACATATTTTCAATAGTTTGGTATGTTTTGACAAGGTCTAAGGCTCGTTTTTGGTCAATGAAATTCGTACATCAGCAACATATTTTTCAGAAAAGTATATATATATAGTGTAACTTGTTTTTGGCATAACTTTTTCATCGTAAGTCCGTTTTTATCCGTTCTTTCGACCATGAATTCATCTAAAAGTGTATTTTCTAGTTCTTGGGTCAAAAAGGGATCCAAACCTATTGAGTTTACTCAATTTTGAAAATAGGGACAGTAGCAAATTATATTGTGTTAAAAATGGTTTTTCTTAGTTTATTCTTATCCAAGTCCATCACCAACAACTTCAACAATCCCATAATCTACCATACACCTTCCTAGGGTGTCATGGGTTCCCTAACATCATTTTTCAATCATTTTGTCATAGGTTCACTAGTAATTCATTTTATAGATAAAAATGATATAAAACATAAGTTTAGTGGTATAGATTTTACATGCTTGTACGTAGACGATTAGAAATACATAAACCTTGTAAGAAATTTGGTAGAACTTGTGAAAAATAAAATGGTAGACTTACTTGGATGGTTAGTAATTTTTAAGAAGAAAAATCCTACTAATCCATAGGTCTATATCTCAAAACCTTGTAATGGATGATATCTAGTTCTTGTAAATGATGTTGTATTGGAAAAATCTTTGTCTTCCCTTGGTGTTTGGTTTGGAACGAGCACAACAAGAGCAAGAGGAAGGAAGAAACTTTTACTTGATCAAGAATATACACATGCAAACTATGTGAAGATTTAGATGTATAGTGGGGTTAAGTTAGTGGATTTTTAGGACTCCAAGTGTCCTTGGGACACTATGTGGCCGGCCACCTCACAAGAGGTGGTGTCTTGGTCACCTTTTTGTACAAAGTTATTTTTACGGGGTACCGTTTAGTGTATAGTTTTGTAATTTTAGCGTTATCGGGTACCGGGTTAATTAAAAATAAATTATAACGGGACAAGACGGGATATAATAAAGTTGTAAAAATTATAAAAATATAATTTTTGTAAACATTGGGTATTTTGATAGTTATTACTTTGTTGGTA